>JAVJIF010017889.1:0-74831 GCA_038442645.1 Agave tequilana
GCGTTTGCTCGAATTTTCTCTAACTCAACTCTCTTACTTTATTGCACTTATATTGTTCTATTTATTGCAAATTTACATTTGTGCGAATTGTTGTGTTAAGAAATTTTTAATTCCGCATAATTGTCATTTCATATAGCCATCACCTATTCATTCACACCTCCCGCCTCTAGGTGTATCTCAGTTAGTATCATAGCGATTTCAATTGTATCAGAGCCTAACCTAGTATTTGGTTTAACCACCTTAGGGAATCCTTACTTTTGGCTATAACCATTTGTTTTGCATTATTCATATCTTGTGCATCTTACTATTCATACATGGCATCCATGGACTTTTTCTAACTTAATCCCCACCCAAATTTGATGCTTGAACTTTCCAATTGGAAGGTCAAGATGAACCTCTTTTTGAATCCTTAGGTGTTAGAGTAGCTAGGGCCATTACCAAAGATTTTATTGAAACCTACCACCGATGAGAGCACATGGTCCGAGGATACTTCCAAAGACTATGAGGCCAATGCTAGAGCCCAATATGCATTAACCCAAGCATTGAATGAGGATGACCTTGCACGCATTTATAAACTGTAAATCCGCATTTGGGTTTGGAACATTCTTATTGTGACTCATGAGGGAACGTCACAAGTCAAAAGAGGTAAGATTGACTTGCTATACTTTCTATATGAGAATTTTTATATGATTGACAATGAGAGCATTGTGACATGCTCACTCGTTTTACTAAGATCACTAACGCTTTATCTTCTCTAGGAGACAAGATTGACAATGACCAAAGATTCGCAAAGTCATTCGGCTCTTCCCAAAGCTTGGGAAGTCAAGGCAACAACACTCAAGGAGCTTAATGACAAAGAGGAGATGGACTTCTCCGGCTTCATCGGAAATCTCAAGACACTGAGATGGAGATGAAGGTTCGAGAAGAAAGGGAGGCACCCAAGAAGAAGACAATCGCCTTCAAAGCCACTCCTACCATACACGAGGAGGACGACTCATCCGAAGATTGCGATGAGGACTTCGCCATGCTCATCCGAAGGTGGGCAGATGTTTTACAGAAGGGACGGCAAAGTAACTTCCGAAGGGGGAAGCCTCAAGGAAGGTACGAGAAGAAAAGAGAAGAACCCGGTCCTTGCTTCCATTGCAAGAAGATCGGTCACCTAATTGCCGATTGCCCCGCTCTCCAAGCACCACACCTCCAAGCATGGGAAGAAGAAGAAAGCTTTGGCCGCTACATGGGATGACTCGGAGTCGGAATCCGAGAGGAGGAGATCGACACCGCCAACATGTGCTTTATGGCACAAGGTGAGGATTCATCTAAGGTATGTCTAGAAACTTCTATTGATGATGATGATCTTACAATGGATGAACTTGCTCAATTTTTTGAAGAATTGCAACATAGGTATGAGATTTCACAATCTCATAATAAGAAATTGAAAAAGGAAAATGATGTTTTGAAGAACAAACTTGAAATTTGTTTAAAAAGAGAAAAATGAGTTATCTAGTTCTTTTGAAAAAATTGAAAAGTGATTTTGATAAGTATAAGGTAGTTAATAAGGAAAAACCCCCATGATTTCTAGTAATAAAAATGTTTTTGTTGAAATTCAAAAACGTGTTGATTCTTTAGATAACACTTTAAAGAAATGTGCATTTGATTTTAACAAGCTTGCATCTAAATTTCCTAAGGGAGTAGCCCAAGGGAAACATGTTCATCATAAACACTCTACACATAAACATGCACACACACACAACCATGCATTTATGTATAGTAGTGGTAGAATTTTTATTTGCACGCATTGTGGCCGCAAAGGCCATTTAGAAAAGTTTTGCTATGCTAAAAATAATGTAAAATAAATTTGTTTTAGGTTCGCCCCGGATCTACCCCAAAGGACCCACTAAGATTTGGGTACCAAAGGAGCACCGAATTAATGATACAGGTAGTAGGAGGTATCTACACCCTCCAAGACTTAGGAGGAGGTGGTGCCGGGTGGTTGATGCATCAGAGCTTAAAGAACAAATCGTGCATGCATCGCTATCGTGGAGGCACCTATTTGTGGAGATTGCCCATATTTTGGTAACATCTCCATTTAAGAGTTTAATTTTGTATACACAATTGTTATAGGATTGCTAGTTTAATTTTATGCCTCATTGATACATGATTAGTATAAACTTGCAACTCTATCTGATTGTATATGCCATGTCCTTTTTGATATCTAGTTGTTTATGCAATGTTTAAATGTCCACATGTATAGTTATAATTTGTGATTATATACTTGTATGCATATACACATTATTTCATAAATAAAAATAAACATTTGTAAAATTTTCATATATAAAGCAAATACCTTAGAGATGGCAATTGCGCGCCTCAACTCATTTCACGAGGAATCAAGAGGAAGAGTTCAGAACCCGTCACTGGGTTTCGGCTTTAACATCTCTAAAACTTTGTTTTATATGGAAATTAAAAATTAAAATACCTTGTTTGTAACTTTGGTTTGTCATAACAATTAATGAAGACTACAACATGTTGATTGTAATTTTATATTTAATATACATCATTTTTGATTTAATAAAATTATACTTTTAAAATTTTTTTTTAGGCTGTATTTGCAGACAGGTTTTCAGGCGAAACCGGTCGACCGACCATAGTCCCGGTCGACCGCTGCAGACCAGCAGAGCTCTCGGGTTAATTCGTCGACCGTTGCCGTCGACGCTCTAAATTTACAGAGCTCTCGGGTTGGCGCCGGTCGACCGACAGTCAACCCCGGTCGACCGTTTCGTCGAATTCAGCCCTAATCTGTTATAAATTTCCACTTTTTCTCTCTCTCTCTCTCTCTCTTCACTCAGCCGACGAGCCCGAACTCTTCTCCCTCCAAATTTTTTCTCTTTCTCTCCAATCTCTCAACCGATCTCAAATCAATTTAAAACCCACTTGTAATTCCTTCTACTTCCAGATCTTCAATTTCAGGATCATTCATCCGCTGGATTCGGAGAAATTCGGCTTTCACTGATCTAGGGTTTCAGTCCTTCAAGTTAAGGTAAAAATTCGATTTTTGATTCTGTTTTTCATATCTTGCTTTGGAATCAACTATCTATTGTCATCAATTCTAGTTTCTAAGCATCTAAATCAAGCCCTAACTTGTTTCAACCTAAAAATCTCATTTTTTTTAGTCCAAAATATCAAAACGTTCAAGGCAAGAAAAAGGCAAAGCCATTGCACAACCTTCAACTCCCAAACCTAAACGTCTTTTTGTCAGTGAACTTGCCGGTAATCGTTACATCAATCTTTCCACTAGAAAAATCAACTCGGGGAGATATGTTGTCATTCAAGATTTTGAGCATTTGGATATCCCCCAAATCTTTAGGAACAATGAACTAGACGAGTTCTTAACTATCAAGGAACAAGTCTAGTTCCCTATTTTTATGCAAACTTTTCATTTGATGGGAACCGATCAAATCTAGAGTGTTAGGTAGGGACATCGACCTTAGCATCGGTCGACTTGGTGATATCCTACATCTCACTCCTGGTGGTGTTGATGTGTATTTCCTATGACCTACACACTTTTGAGTCCTATCCTGACGGTGTTCTGCGCTCACCGCCTCTACCTTGATCCACGGGGATGACAACCCCGGTCTAGTAAGGAACGAAGTTGTGAGTAGGTTCACTCTCACTGCTCAGGTCCTTACTAAGATTATTTTCTACAACCTAGTCCCTAAGCATGGTGAGTATAGTAATGCTAGGGGTCCTACATCTCTGATTATCTATTGCCTTCTGCGAGGCATTAAGATAAATATCCCCCGACTCATTGCATCTCATATGGCTTCTGACCAAATTCGTATGTCCGGTCGAAGTCTTCCTTTTGGCATGCTGATTACTCACATTCTCAGAGCCCTCAACTTCGATCTTTCTGCTGAGACTTCAGAAGATCCCAATATAAACATTGATGGAGTTTTGTTGAAGAGGATGGAAGCACAGTTGCGTAGACACGCTCCTGAGCAACCTCCAATTCCACCTCCAGTTATTCCTGGATCTTCTTCTGCCCCAGGGTCATCTTCGGCCCCAGGGACTTCATCTGCGTCAGCCCCAGCTTTCTCCTGATCTTCAGTCTCTCATCTCTTCTGAGGTCCGCTCTCAGTTCGAGGCACATCAGGCCTGGATTGAGCAGCGCGATACAGCTTTTCGTGCAGAGCTGGATGCACGATTTCAGCGTGAGGCCGCTGCTCGAGCGGAGATAGACTCTCGCATCCAGGGTCTTAGGAATGACATGTCATATATTGCTGACTCCATGAGATTTGTGGATGTTCAGTTTGATGCTCTTTTCACCAAATTTGACATGATTCCTCCTGATCCTACTTCCATCGCTCGTCCACTTCCCTCTTCTGGTCCTCCATTTCCTACCAGAGCTCCATCATCTGCTCCTCCACCTCGACCTCGGTTGACAGCATTGATCCAGAGGAGGCGGCAGCTTCTTCAAGGAAGATGGTGATGGTGACAAGACTATGGCCGAAGGCATGGAGCACTCGTCAGAGGACGGAGACGATGACGGCGATGACGGTGATGCTGGTGCTGAGGAGTGACCTCCCCTTTTGATGATGTCAAAAAGGGGGAGAGTTATTTGGGGAGAGTTATCTTGAGAGAGATATTTTGTGATGTAGTATGTACTTTGTGTGTTTGTACTGTAGTATTTTTTTTTTTGGACATGTATTTGTGTGTTTGGACACATATTTCTACTTTGTGTGTTTGGACATGCAGTATTTTGTTTTGGACATGTATTTGTGTGTTTGGACACATATTTCTACATGTATTTTCTATTATGCTTTGTGGACGTATTTCTTTATATGTATCCTTTTGTATGAACCCATGTTCTATCTTTATCTATGACATGAATATTTGCTCTATGATATGAGTACTTTTTGGAATGGAAATATGGTGTTTTTCATTTATCATTCTCTATACTATGCCTGAGTATGATTTGTATCATTTATGATATGCATGTGTTGAGGGGGAGCTTCATTTGAAGTCTCTACCCAAAATATTTTGTGATAACTACATATGTTTTGTCATCATCAAAAAGGGGAGATTGTTGGCCCAAAGGCCATTTGTCTTTTATCTCTATGATTATTTTGATGATAACAAACCATATTTAGTTGTGTATTTAACATGTTTATTTCAGAATATTTCAGGTTATTTAACAGGTTATTTTTGACGGCTCCGCTAAAAGACTCACAAGTTTGGACGCCGCAAAAATGAAGATTCCCAAGCTATGCACAACTAGGATGCTTCGGGATCAAGATGATGATGTGAAGATCAAGACAAGATCAAGACGACAAAGAAAAACAAGATTTGTATTTTTGTTTTTAGAAATTGTGTTAAAACCTAGATGATAGAAGTAGAGGATTGGGATTACACACACACACACCTATTCAGTTTTTATAAGGGCTTCAAAAATGATTTCAAAATCCATTTCCTAACATGTTTTGGAATTTAAGTTAGAAATATTTAAGTTTTTTTTTGGAAAACAGTTTTTGAGAAAAACAAGTTTTTATCAAAAGGATTTATATCAAAATATTTTAAACATGATAGAGTATTGACACAGGCTCATACTCTAAGTTTTTACAAGTTTAAAATATAAAACTTAAAAGATAAAACCATTTCCCAATTTTCTGGTTCTGGCAGTTCTGATTTTTCAGAACTGACAGTGGCCGGTCGACCGGGTCGGTCGACCGGACGTGCACAGATTGTGCACGAGTATCAGTCGACCGCAACGGTCGACCGATCTATTTGTTTTGCTCTCGGAAAAATTCGGTCGACCGAGGCGGTCGACCGTAGGTCCCCAACGGTCGGATTTTTGACCGTGGTGGTCGACCGTCCCGGTCGACCGGACACTGTCAAAAGTTCTGACAGTTCCAACAGCTAGTTTTCTGTCAGGTTTTTGTTTTGGGATTTGATTCCAACGCTATGAGAGGCTGTTTTGAGTTGTTTTTGACCTCTATAAATAGGAGGTCATTTCTATTTGATAAGACATCTATCAAGAACAATTTTACAAAAGATTTTCAAGTGTTTTCCAAGTTTTCAATAGCTTTCTTTTGCAAAGATTTCCAAAGCCAAAAATTGCCAACACCCCAACTTGTAGCCTTTACCTCTAGCTTCTCTCTAGCTTTTGCACTACACAATCCCATCAATCTACATCTACATACTTGGTTCTAGGATTGTGCTAAGTGAGCTTTTGTAAAGTGATCAAGTGTTGATCACTCATTTTCTTCTTGGAGTGAAGTTGTTGAGGCATCGGCCTCAAGGCGAGCGAGTGTGCTCAAGGTGGTGTTGCGGCATCACGAGAGACGGACAAGTGTGTCCTTGTATTGTTGATCCGGTGGGATCCTCAATAGTGGAAATCCTTCAAGTGTGAAGGCGGGGACGTAGAGCGTGGCTCGAACCTCGGAAACATATCGGCGTGTTTGCGTTTGCTCGAATTTTCTCTAACTCAACTCTCTTACTTTATTGCACTTATATTGTTCTATTTATTGCAAATTTACATTTGTGCGAATTGTTGTGTTAGAAATTTTAATTCCGCATAAATTGTCATTTCATATAGCCATCACCTATTCACCCCCCCTCTAGGTGATCTCAATTAGTATCATAGCGATTTCAGTAATAATCATCAGTGTCGCTTTTGCATGTCAAGTTTCTTACTCGCAACCGCATATTGTAATGCACATATACTAGTTTATGCAACTTTTTCATTGCCAACCGTTTCGCAGTTTTGTATGAATTAGCGACCACGTGCTCCAATTTCTTTCACAACCCGATGAAGAACATGTTTGGCTTAAGACTTTGATGGCAATTTTCTGCAGATTGGGAGCTTTCTTCGCCATAATTAATCCACCAATCAGCTGGAAGAGATTGTTGCACTGCTCTTCTAGTTAGTGAGCTTCCAAATTCTCCAACTCCATCCACAAATAATTTTATCTGTGATAATACACATCACAAGTGTTAATATTTGCATAACATTATATCGATGAAATAAATAAATTATTATTACCTCATTAATAGCTCTTGTTTGTTTAGTCAAATCTGGCTCCAATCTTTTAATGACCTCCTTTAATCCATATCTCACTTCTGAATGTGTAGAAAAGTTTTTTGAATATTGGAGTGCTGGATTTAAAAAATATGCTGCAATAATGTAAGCAAACGATTGTTATGATATGACAGTTTCAATTTCTAGTCAACAAATATGATTTCTAGGCAAATGAATTACTAGCAGCATGCAAGTGTCTATGCAATTGTCCCTCCCATCTTCTATCAATGATGTCCCAGTACTTCTTCCAGTTCTTATTTGAGGCCTTTATAGCCATTTTGCTCTATCCATAGCTTCATATATAATAGATAGTGTAGGTTTCTTGTCCTGGTCCACTATCTTCAAGACTCTAAGAAGAGGATCCATAATGTTTTGGACCTCTCTTGCCTTCTTCCAAACCGGTCAGTCAGAATGAGATTAGCAACCTTATCTCGCACACTTCTTCTCTACTCCTTTCCTTATTGAATTCACGCCATTCGGTAGTCGTGCACATTCTTTTCAAATCTTGCTCATAGCGAATAAGGCTTTCAATAGAAATAATGTCGTCTCTCATTATTTGAGATATCTCTTTTGATACTCGCAAGCATCCTTCCACCTGACCGGTACATGTGCTATATGCTGCTTCAATCTAGTGATACCACCATGGACTTGTTTCCCACAATAATTGCACTTCACAAGTTTTCTACTTCCACCAACAGGGTTACCATGTTCCCATCCAATATCGCGTTGGTTTGGAGCCATACTGAAATTTTTAAAAATTATCTGTTAAATTAAATTAAAACTCAACTAGTTTATACTAGATTAAAAAATTAACTAAATTAAAAAAACTTAAATTAAACTCAATTAAATGAAACTACATTAAATTAAACTAAACTAGTTTATACTAGATTAAGCAACACTAACTTAATTACCTAACTTCATAAAATTATTAAATTACCTAACTTAATTACAAAACTTTATTAAATTAAATTAACCTAAATAATTAAGTTAACTAACTAATTTAAATTAAATTCAATTCAATTAAATGAAACTACATTAAATTAAACTAAACTAGTTTATACTAGATTAACCTACACTAACTTAATTACCTAACTTCAATAAAATTATTAAATTACCTAACATAATTACAAAATTTTATTAGATTAATTAACTTTATCTAAACTAAACTAAATTAAATGACATTAAATGCAAATTAATTAGAGAGAGAGGAACAGAGAGAGGGAGAGAGACGGAGACAGAGGAGAGAGGGGAACACAGTGGAGGAGAGAGAGACGGAGAGAGAGAGGGACAGAGAGAGAGATAGAGAGAGACTGACAGGGAGGGGGGAGAGAGAGAGACAGAGAGGGGGAGAGAGACTGAGAGGGGAGGGAGAGAGAGAGGGAGAGAGATACAGAGAGAGAGATACAGAGAGAGCGAGAGAATCCGACAGAGAGAAAGAGATACAGAGTGAGAAAGAGAGTCCGACAAGAGAGAGATACAGAGTGAGAGAAAGATACAGAGGGGGGGAGAGAGAGAGATAGAGTCCGATAGAGAGAGAGAGACAGAAAGAGAGAGTCGCTGCGGAGAGAGAGAGAGCCGGGAGAGAGTCGCTGCGGAGAGGGGAGAGAGAGAGATAGAGAGAGAGAGAGCGCGCGCCACTGCGCGGGGAGAGAGACAGAGAAAGAGAGGGAGAGAGAGGCACAGAGAGGGGGAAGAGAGACTGAGAGGGAGAGAGGGGAGAACATACCTGCAGGCGACGGCGACGGCGACAGCTACGGTGGGGGACGGCGAGGGCGTCGCGGGGGGGACGGCGAGCGCGAGAGAGAGAGAGAAAGAGATCAGATCTGATCTCTCTCTCCCTCATCGTGTTTTTAAGGGCGCAGTCACGGGGTCCGAGTCGGACCCGATCCGGGCTGACTCGGCGATACTTACCTGACTCGGGCCTCCGAGTTGAACCGGAGGGGGCCGAGTCGGATACGACTCGGCCGAGTCGTATCCGACTCGGCCGAGATTTTGATCCCGGGGTCGACCGACTGAAAGCAGTTTTGCTCTCGAGTTTTCTGGGTCGACCGCCCGGTCGACCGCCTTCAGAAAACTGTGTTTCTGTTTTGAGGACGGTCGACCCGAGCGGTCGACCCGAGCCCAACGGCTACTGCCAGCAGGGCGGACGGCCGACCGGACCGGTCGACCGCCAGGCCTGCAGAGCCCCAACGGCTCTTTCCTCTTTGGTGCTATTCTGAAATCTGTTTTTTAGGACTGTTTTTGGCAGACTTTTTCTGAGTTTTTGGAGATCTTTTCCAGATCAAATAAGCTTAAAATAAATTATTTTTAACCCTTTCCTCTCCCTATAAATAGAGGAGATTAGTCTCTTGCAACACACCAAGAAAAATACCTAAGTTTTCAAAGAGAAGAAAAGTTTTTATGCTCTCCATTTTCATTCTTTCTTGAGCTTGTTTTCAGTTGTGTTCTCTAGCAAAAATCATTCTACAACTGAGTGTTTTCTCACTACACTTCTTAGAGCCAAAATTCCCTACTCAATCTATAGGAAGTTGTAAAGAGAGAAGTGTTTGTAAAGAGTTTGTGATCCTTTTAGAGATCACTTGGCTATTTGTTACTCTTTGTTCATCTTGTGGAGACACCTCTTCGGTAGAGGTTCTTGTAAGTGGTGGAGCTCGGTGCTCCGGTCTTTGGTAGACCTTGTAAGCGTCCTCGGTGGATAGTGGAAACCTTTCACGGAGGTGAAGGCGGGGAGTAGAGCGGTGGCTCGAACCTCGAAACAAATACTTGTGTTTGCGATTGCCCTCTTGCTCTTGCTCTCTATTTCGCTTACTCTCTATTGCTCCTTATTACTTGTTTGTGATACTTGTGATATATTGTGTGCATTTCATCATTGCATATTATTCATTCTTTGTTCGATCAATTCTCATACAACAAGGTTGCATTGCGCACCTCTAACCCATTCAAGGGGAATCAGGAGGAAAGAGTTCAGAACCCTTCACAGGGTATTCGGCTCTTAGTCTTGTTTTGAGAGATCGTTGCATCATTCATCCATCTTAGTTTTAAAAAGATTGTTAGATTAGCAATTACACCTATTCACCCCCCCTAGGTGTTTTTCAATATTTAGATACATAATCGATATAGATATTTACACATAAATTCACATATATAGATACCTACTTACACATATATAAACACTCATATTACATTCACATATACAAATACATACACAAATACATAGACACATATACATATTAGATTCACATATACAAATACACACAAAGATATAAAGACATTATATATTCACATATATAGATACATACACATATACACACATAAACATATTCACATATATGGATACATAGATATAATCACATACACATCTACACAAATACATATATACAAACACAAACACAGACGCATACATATATACATAAATACATACATACATACATACATACAAGATACATGCATACATATGTAAACATACATATCCCTATATAACATACATGCGTGCATGTAATCCACATTATTCCACCAAATTATTAAAAATAAAGAGTAGCTTAGAATATAGCAAGTGGAAAAAGTACTTAAAGGATTCAAGTTTACATACTACGAGTGTCATATCAGTGAGCCTTATTTTGTAAACTTATTATGTTATTTATCTATAGAAAAACTTTAATATAATATATATTAAAGATAGACTTGTGTCCTTCCAGAAGGATTTGAGTCCGGATCCTTCCCACTCAAATTCAACCCTCCGATCCACTCCGTTGAAGTTGATCTATATTATTTCAAGTATCTATAAACCAAAAATCAAGTGATTTTAATACTTTTTGCTCTTCCATCAAACAGCGCAAAATGAACGGCCGAAAGTAGTACGTTGATTAGATCCATATCTTTAGACATACAAATTCTTAATCCGGTCATTTCATTATGATCTAAAGATTTAAAAACCCCTACAAACTAATTTTTGTTAGGTTTCAAATATTCTACACTGTTAAACTAACCAACTCACTATTCATACCGTCTGTCTTTCCCCTACTTGATGCATGGGCAAAAAGTATTCAAAACACTTGCTTTTTAGTTTATAGATACTTGAAATAATATAGATTAACTTCAACAGAGTGGATCTTGTATTCGAATGTCGGATATTGTTATTTGAGTGGGAAGGGTTCGATCTTAAATCCTTTCGGAAGAACACAAGTCTATCTTTATATATTAATAATAAATGGCTCATAACGGATGTCTTTGTAAATATTTTTAAAATGTTTCATGAGAAACCAATTGATACCCACCTTCAAATATATATATATATATATATATATATATATATAATATATATATATATATATATATATATATATGCGATAAAAAATTGATATAATATATATTAATAATAAATTACACAAAACTAAGATTATTTCTGAAATTATTTATACCGTTGACCCAATTGTCTGTATTTATACATGTTAGGTCCAATGTGAAAGTGTGTCTAGAATTTGGATTAAGCAAAGTTCTAAACACAAATTTACAGAAATAATGCTTTGATCACGTTGACATAAAACTTGCATCTTATGACCAATGAGATTGAAACTTAAGAAGAATCCTCAAAAGAACCAAATTGGGTATTCTAGAGGGCCAACAATGAAAATGTTAAGTTTCCATGGAGCCGATTCCTTTTTCTCTTCTTTCATCAAGTGCTTGCGCAACCCATGAGGATATAATCTTTTATTTCACTCATGCAGGCCAACTGGAGATGCTACTTTCCTTACACTCAAGCTATTATGTATGTCGTTGACTCTATCAAGACTGATAGGTTGGTAACTCTTGGTCCTAATTCCAGCAGTTTTCCAATCATATTTTGTCTATACTATGATGTTTTCCTAATTGTTGCATTAAGTTATACTATCACTGTCAGTTCGATGTAACTCACCTACAACTTGATGTCATTCTTGAATATCGATTTAATACACAACTCTTTTCGGTTTTGCATTCTCAGGTGCTATCTCAATGTTAAAATACCATCCATTCCAGTATTTATTCACTTGTGATAGAGATTATACTTTAATAGCAATTGAAACTTTAATTTAGTTTTGCATTAACCCCGATTCATGTTAAAATATCATCAATTCCAGTATTTAGTTCACTTGTGATAGCGATTATCTTTTAAATTGCAATGAATATTTAACCCTGATTCATGTTGATTTAGTTGATCTCTTGAGGTGAAACATTTTTGCGAATGAAATTTGGTACCTGATCCCATTTATAATCATTGCTTCAATCACATTCTCAGTAAGTTTGTAAATATTTTACTTTATTATGCATCCAGAACTAACATGAGTAGGCTTTGAAGACCCTGAAGATGAAAATCCACGTCTCAATTTAATCCCATTCCCTTGTCTCCCACATCCAAGAGAAATCCAGCACTGTCATAAACTAAACCTGACTCCCATGTATCATCTTCTCCTGTGAAAAGAGCATGCAAACCCTGAGAAGGCAAATGAATTTACGATCGGCATTGTCAACCATTAACAAGGGCTCTAATTCTCATATTCATGATGTGCCTTTACTACGCCTTGCAGATCAACCCGAGCAGCAAATACACCTTGAAGGTTGAAATGTTCAACAATGCCATCTACATGAAATGGAGTGGCAACATCAATCCTAATGGCTGATATAAGATTCTGGGTAAGGTGAAAAAAAAAGAGCAATGATGAAAAACCTCTGTTTGGTATTTTCCTTCAAAGCTATGCAATAATGAAACAATAAAAGATACAGAAACAAAGCCCTCCCAAAATTTCAGCTGAAAGACATGAACAATCAAGCAAAAGGTTCAAAGGTAAAAAAAGGGCTCTTACTGAAATTCTACTGCCAATTAAGTTTGTGCACCAAACACTAGACTAAGAAAACTGTCAATCTCCATACTATTATTCTCATTGATTCCATGAATAAGAACAGAAAATAGAATTTATACCAGTAGAGATTCATGCCAAACAATGATTTTCTAGAAACAAAATTGACAGTATGAGAAAAATCCAAGGACCAACTTCAAATCACCAAAAAGGTAGAGCCATGAAACTAAGCTTTACATTACAGCTGCTCTGCAGCGAAAAGAAATACGTTGAAATAAGTTGAAATAGTTTAATTGCTTAAAAGTAACAATAATCAACCACAACAAAGTCTTTCATCCCATCCTGTGATGTTAGCAGAGCAATACAAAGATTGTCGTCTTCAGTTTTAGTTAAGGGCCAGTTTATCAATTATGACTTCCCAAGAATCAATTCATTTCACATTTTATCTTTATAACTTTTTTGTATTTCTTCAGAAATTGCAACATTCTACTGTGGCTGAATCCATATATGCACATATCAGTTCTTTATTGCACAACATTCTGATGGAGAAATCCTGGCTGGTACTGTAGCCATTTATTTTCCATGCAGTTTTGGGGATAAACAAGAAAGTAAAAAAGCTCCAAAAAATCACAAGGCATAAAGGTTTAGCAATATAATTATGCGCACGCAAGCACATACATGAACACATGAGAGAAAGATAGAGAGGCAGGCACCAATGAGAATACACCAGATTGTCAAAGTAAGGACACGAGATTAATATACTACACACATATGAGAGAGAGACAAGAAAGAACAAATAGGCCAATAGATTAATAATTAGAATCTACACTTAGAATGAAAAAAAATCAGTCACTTCATGTCTTTGATACTGTATTGACGTGAATTTTATGATCATATATAATCATGGGTAATTATTCTCAATATAAACAAGAGGGCAGTAAGAAGGCTAGAATTTCTAAAGAGGGCAACCAAAAAGAAACCCAAAAATCAAATATAATCAAGATATGGCCCACCGCATGTAAATTATTCTCAATTAATTATACTACACACATATGAGAGAGACAGGAAAGAACAAATAGGCCAATAGATTAATAATTAGAATCTACACTTAGAATGAAAAAAACCAGTCACTTCATGTCTTTGATACTGTATTGACGTGAAATTTTATGAATCATATAAAATCATGGGTAATTATTCTCAAATATGATTCATGGGTAATTATTGACGTGAAATTTTATGAATCATATAAAATCATGGGTAATTATTCTCAAATATAATCAAGAGGGCAGCAAGAAAGCTAGAATTTCTAAAGAGGGCAACCAAAAAGAAACCGGAAAATCAAATATAATCAAGAATATGGCCCACCGCATGCAAATTATTCTCAATTAAAACCCAACAGTATCTTTCATGTTCATCAAAACCCTAATATTTGAGACCCTAATTGAAAGAAAAGGGCAAATAGAAAAAAGAGGTTGGTTTCACTGACCTAAAATGCCGACGATTTCTTCCATCATCACGATTGTTCCTCATCATCATCACGAGAAATGGGTTTCTTCTTGCTTAGGGTTTGGATTTGAGTTTGGATTGGAGAGAATTAGAGAAAAGGGAGAGGGAAAGAAGGGATTTGGGTTTCTTCTCGTTGCCCTTATTGATTCTCTAAGAGAGCGAGAGGGAGAGGTTTAAAGGGGCGAATTTTAATTCTAGTGAAAGCTGAGGCATAATAAATCTGAAGAATTAAGTCAACAAAGCTCCCCCTGAATCGAATTCGGACATGAGCATGTCTAATTTCAAAACAGAGGCGGTGAGGCGCAACGGCTATTTTTGACTCCCCAATTTTGTAGTTTTTTCAGTTACACCCTTTTCCCTCTAATAAGTATACACCTTTGCCTTTTTTTAAATTATTTCGCAAATTTTCTCTTTTTGTAAACTAGAAAATAACAATTAGTGGGCTACACTAACAAATCAAATCATAATTAAATTTAATTTTTATAATTTACAAGATAAAAACAAAACTCTATTTATCGCTATTATGCTATTTTATTAATCATGCTTCAGCTTATCTACATTATTTTATATTTACATCTAACACAATTATTTCTCGTTGAAATGGCAATGAGACAGATAGCTTAAATTATTTTTTTGCAAAAAATATATTCCTCTACGAAAAAAGTCATGAAGGAAAATATGAATAACACAAGGTCAAATATGTTATTTCAAATAAACATAAAGGTATATGTTCTAAAAGAAATTTCTATAAAGCAAAGGCTTAGTCAAATCCTGTTACCTCCTTAACTTAAGCGTACATGTACTTACAACTAACTAAATTCTTAGTGATATGCTTGCTTTTGACTTATTAGCTTAGTAGTTCATTTTGCATCACTTAATGCACTAAAGATTATGTCCATGCCCTTAATCAAGCCCTAATTCCTACCTTTTTAATTTGAAGTTGAGGATATTTTCATTAAAATAAAACCAACCATTCACTTAATCTTTGGGTTTCATTTGAGCAAAGATATGAAGAAGAACGAGAGAAAAATAAGTTTATTAGATTTTAGGTATGAAGGAGAAGACAAAATAAAAGGATTAGAGTGGAGGGTACATGTAAAATTTGTCTCATCCAGATACTCCTGCTCACTCAAATACGTGAGCAAGAGGTGGGTGGTAGGATGTTAGACTTATTTTGTTTTCAGTCTAATTAGAGTTAAGCTTAATCAAGTCAATTGGATATTTGCACCCGTCTAATTTAGCTTATGTTTTTGACTTGGTTTGACCAATAAAGAATTTGAGCTTAGACACGTTTCAACTGCACTTAGGGCCTGTTTGTTTCGTTGCAAAACGTCGCAAGTCGCAAGTCGTAAAATGAGAATGGAAAAAGTGAACTGTAGCAGAGAAAATATATTGTGTTTTACGGTGTTTGGTTGATAAAGTGAAGTGTAAATGAAAAAGTATATTGTGTTTTACGGTGTTTGGTTGATAAAGTGAAAGTGTAAATAGTAAAGTATACTGTGTTTTACGGTGTTTGGTTGGTGATGTAAAAGTGTAAGTGAAAAAGTTGACCACAAAATTAACTGTAGCAGTGATTTAAATATTATAAATACTATTAAATTAAATCTACTATTACAAATTAAATTGTATTAATAAATTTGAGATAAAATTAATAATCTTAATATTTTATTTATAACAATAATATTAATAAAATATTATAAAATAGTAAAATATTAACTAAATAATAATATAAAATTTTAAGAAAATCTAAAGAACATTAATAAAATTTTAAGAATACTAATAAAATATAAATATTAAAAATCTTACAAAAATAATAAAATATAGTTATAATATTATAATATTAAAATACTTGAAAATTATTATAATATAAATTTTATTATAATTTTATTGTAATATTATAGAAATATAAAATTAACAAAGTAAAATATAATTATAATTTAATAATAAATTATCATTATAGTATTATTATACTTATAGTATTATTATACTGAATTATTATTACAATATTAACATAATAAAATATTAATATAATAATAAAATATATTATGGTATTAATAAAGTAATTTTTTATATTAAAAGAATAATTAAATATATAGTAATTTTATATTAAAGTATAATATTGTTATATTAATAAAATATTAACTCTAAATAAATAATAAAAAATGGAATAAGTATTAATAAAATAATAAAGTATTAAATAAAATATAAATAAAAATATTAAATTAAAATAGTAAAATATTAATATTAAAACAATATTAAAAACAATAAAAAATTAAAGATTAAAATATAAAATAATTAAATAATTAAACAAGAAATTGAACACTATATATTTAATAATATTAAATTATATATTGATTATTAAGTAACTGTTTTGAACTGTAAGTATACTACAAGTGAGAGTTACATGACCACAAAATTAACTGTAGCAACTGCAAGTGAGAAATATGAGTGTAAAAGTGAGATTTACATGACCACAAATTTAACTGTAGCAGCTGCAAGTGGGAAAAGAAGAGTTGCATTTTGCAACTTGTTTTTTCAGCGAAACAAACAACGAAAATGGAAAAGAAGTTTTACGACTTGCGTTTTGCGGCGAAACAAACACGCCCTTAGTCATAAGTGCATTTAAGTTAAGATGTGAGACTCATCTACACGTGCGAAACTCGTGTTATTAATCAAGAGCCTAGATCTCTGTTGAGTTGAACTAAGATTCCTCGATGCCATATATATCATGGGTAGGATTCTCTCTCCATTACTATGACTTAATCTTTTTCTTGGAGGAATTACATCTCCTCAAGGATCAAGAAGGGAACTTACTAGTTGGAGAGAAGAATCCCCTCCATCAACTCCGAGTCCTATAGATCGTGCAACTTCTGGTATCTTCTTCATGATAGAATCAGATATGCTTAAATCCTCATTTCCAACCTCATCTTCTATCACCTGCTTCCCATACCTTCATCACTACCACATGGCCAGTACCAAACCACTTTGTTCCTCTCAACTCACTCCTCTCCACCTCATGACCGCTGCCAACCCCCTTCCCTTCCACCCCATCCCCTACTTCATCTCATTAGAATCTCATCTTCTATCACCTTCCCATACCTTCATCACTACGACATGGTAAGTACCAAACCATTTTTTGCCTCAACTAACTTCTCCTCCACCCTTTTTACCTCTCAACTGACTCCTCTGTCTTACCCAATTGTCGTCAAACTCCCCTTTTTTGCCTCTCAGCTCACTTCTCTCCACCTCATGATTGTCGCCAAAATCCCATTTTTGCCCCTCAACTGACTCGTCTCCATCTTCCCTTCCACCCCATCCCCTCTTCATTTCATTAGAACCTCATCTGCTATCACCTTCTCCCCCTACCTTGTCACTGCCACATGACCAACACCAAACTCCTTTTTGCCTCTCCACTCTCTTCTCTCCTACTAACTCCTCCCTCACCACCACCCCATTCTTGCTCTACATGATTGTTGTGGGTAATTTCCTAAGAAATTAATCCACGCACCTAAATAATGGATAGAGTAAAATCAAATCACAGAAAATCCAACACAAACACAGAGAATTATGTGAAAACCCAAATGAGAGAAAACCATGGAGAGAGAAATTTCACTATGTTAATAGTGATTACAGGTGGGGTTCTCTTGTGAGCTAGGGTTTCTGGATTCCAATCTCTCCTTATTGGAAGATTTTTCATATATGTACAAGTCATGTCTTTGGATAAGGCCAGTGTTCTAATGGCGGCCGCAGAGGCTACATCGGCCGAAAAAATTTATCGGAGATGTGGATATATCGGGATATTTTCAAAAATCGGACGTCAAAATCGGATTGTAATATACATATCTTCTTGTCTTAAATCGCATCTCAATAAGACAATAATACATAAATTATATAAATCTACATAAAATATCATACTTATATGTTTAAGATATACTTAACTCGATAACTTGTATTAAGCCTATGAATCCATAATTACTATCCAAGTGTAAAATCTTCAAAAATGCCTCATTGCTACATCACTCGAATTACCCAAATACCTAACCTAGAAATTGAGAGTAAAACGCTATATCGGGTCCAAAATCGCCAAAATTGCGGCCGATATATCGGGTCCATGCCTATTTATCGGCGATTTTGGATGAAAAATGCTATATCAGTTTGGATGTGCCGAATCATTGCGGCTAGCTGCCGTAAACGCAATATTGGCGCAAAATCGGGGTTATATCGGGGATATTTAGAACACTAGATAAGGCTAAGAAGTCCTACTTAGTTTGAACACTTAATCCCTTGTCTCGGAGACGGTTAAGTCGACCATCCAGATTTGAATGAGGTGGACGAGAGTCCATCTTTATCTGATTATCTACGTCCAACTGTTGATATGGTTAATCTATTCCATAGCTATAACTATCGAGTTCAAATAGAGATTTGGCTTCTAGATAGAGTCCTCACAACTGATTCTCTCTCTTACTTCTAACTATATGAGCCACTCGGGGTTTAAATTGAATGGATACTGCTGGTCAGAGGTTTTGAAAGTGCCACGTGTCGCTCGTTTTGGTGCTAGATGAACACGTGGCGTGAACTCGAGGAGGTCGGAAACTGACAACCACAGATGCTCCCTCTGCTTCCTTCTCTTTAGAGGAGGTCGGGAACTCTTATAATTTCCCAAAAACTCTGATAGAAAGGAGCAGATAGTGAAGAGAACTCTGGAACTATATTCGGGCCAGTTTGTTGTCGCTTCAGTTTGTCTCGTAGAGACATGCGTCCATAGGCTGACAAAGCCTTAAATGTGTGTCCCATCTGTTGCCGGTCGATCAGGTTATCGTCATTTTAAGAACGCGACGCTCGCGGTTAATACCGTGTATCCGAAGCGATGGTTTTAATCTGATCTGTCGTGATACATGTAGGACTCTACTCGAGCGATGAGCCTGGATTGTTGCTAAACTCCCTGAATGCCTGGCGGAGGTCACCGCAAGTTCTTTTCGGGGGATTTCAGGGCTTTCTCACCATGTAGAACTCAATTTGCTCGATTAGCTTTCAGATGGATCGCGAGCTCGTCTCTCAGAATGTGACGATGGCAAATCTCCAAGGGAACGGATGAGGTGCTCCAGAAAAGGAATGAACTGCTCGAGACAAGTGTTGGGTGGAGAAGTTAGACCCTGAAGAGAGGCTTCTGAGCAGGCCCGATGAGCTGCAGAAGGCGTGGCAGGTGTCTGATATCCGGGAAGATTGCTTCGGCTGAGTCGGAGATCTCTTCTTTTCGGGAGCAGATTGATAAGGATCGTGTAGAGAAGCTGGCGCTCAAGCACGAAATCCATGTGCTGTCAAATAACTTGAAAAGTCGGGATAAGGAGGTGGAGTTGAGGGCCGAGGATTCTCGTCAGTCGGATCATTATGACGAACTTTGGAAAGCTTATGAGGCCCTGCTTGAAGAGACACAGAAGCTACGCTCTCGGCTCATATTCCTTAGCTCCGGCAGTCAAGTGGAGGGCCCTGGAGGATGGTCACATGGGTACAAACCGCGATCCCGGGAGGCCTGATTTCCGGCCTAGTGGCTCTGGTAACCAATTTGGGAGACCGACCGATCAGGCTAGAAGCTCAGGCGGCTAGCGTGGTAGGTCTCGTGGATGGTCGAAGGACGGAGGCAGTGGTCGCAGCGGAGCTAGATAGCTCCCCCCCTTTGTGGAAATGATATAATAAAAGGATATGTCCATTTTCTTTGCGTATCTGAATCGGTACTTTTTCCTATGTGATGCCTTTAGATCATTTGTTTACTTTGTTAATATGCTTGCTCGGGATGTTGAGTTGATTCTGAAACACTTGAAGTGGTTTGGCATGTGGTTCCCGAGCGAGAGATCCTTCCTGATCGGGGATGGCTTCATGTTTTGAGATTATGTTATAACGTCCATCTTTCAGAAGGCATCCCCAGAGTCATCGTCTGGGTGAGAATTTGTATAGACAGTTGATTCACCCGAGTGGCCGTCAAAGTGAAAACTTATCTAGGCTGACTCCGAGCAGTCATAGTGGGCGAGTTCTTGCCTTTCAAGGGCTCCCTAAGAGAGTCACGGGGGTTGTTATTCCCTGGTAGCTGTTAGATTAGGCCCGTATAGGCTGTTGACTCACTCGAGTGACCGTCAAGGTGAAAACCTGTCTAGGCTGACTCTGAGCAGTCATATTGGGTGAGTCTCCGTCTTTCAGGGGGCTCCCCGAGGAATAGCCGCGGGGATGTTATTCCCTCACTCGAGTGGCCATCAAGGTAAAAACCTGTCTTGGCTAACTCTGAGCAATCATAGTGATCGAGTCCCTGTCTTTCAGGGGGCTCCACAAGAAATAGCCGCGAGGGGTTATAATATTCCCTTGTAGCCATCAGGATAGGAACCATTATAAGCTGTTGACTCACTCGAGTGGCCGTCGAGATGAAACCTGTCTAGGCTGACTCTGTCTTTCAGGAGGCTCCCCGAGAGATAGCCGCAGGGGCTGTTTTTTCCTTGTAGTCGTCAGGACAAACCCATATAGGATGTTGACTCACTTGAGTGGCCGTCAAGGTAAAAATCTGTCTAGGCTGATTTCGAGCAGCCATAGTGGACGAGTCACCGTCTTTCAAGGGGCTCCCCGGGGATAACCACGGATGTTGTTATCCCTTGTAGCCGTCAGAGTAGAACCTGTATAGGCTGTTGACTCACTCGAGTGGCCATCAAGATGAAAAACTATCTAAGCTGACTCTGAGCAATCATAGTGGGCGAGTCCTCGTCTTTCAGGGGGCTCCCCAAGGGATAGCCGCTGGGGCTGTTATTTCCTTATAGCCGTCAGGGTAGGACCCGTATAGGCTGTTAAGGTGAAAACCTGTCTAGGCTGACTCCGAGCTGTCATAGTGGGTGAGTTCCTGTCTTTCAGAAGACTCCCCGAGGGATAGCCACGGGGGCTGTTATTCTCTTGTAGCCGTCAGGGTAGAACCCGTATAGGTTGTTGATTCAGTCTGTCATACCTGGAGAAAACAATGATCATCAAAGTAGAATCTGCATAATTTAACTAGATATTACATGATTTTAACACGCAGTATCATTTAAGGTGAGAACTTCGTTGCCTGCCGGGTGTCTTTCTCGTTCCGAGTGGTGTTAAGGAGCGAGCGCTTTAGTCGACGGTCTCGGTCAGGGCCCGACCTCACGATCTTCCTCCAGGTCGAGGATGAACTCATCCAGATATCCATGTTGAACTAGGTCCTTGAGATATCTTTTAAGGGCCCAGCAATGCTAGGTGGTGTGTCCTCGACTGCCATAAAAAGAACAATTCCCTGCTTCCAGGGAATCTATGTTGTGCTTGGCAGTTTTAAGGAGTTTCACCCATGGCTGATGCTTGATGACGTAAAGAATCTGATCAATCGGCAGCTTCAAAGGGGTGAAAGACTGAGGCGTCCTCGGTCTTCACGATTGTCGGGGAGCATTCTCCTTGTGAGCTAGGGCGTGATGTCCTCGTGCACGCTTCCACGAGCTATCGGCTTGGAGGCTCTCAGGGTCCCCACGCGAGTGACTATGCTTTGGAGCGCATCTTGTTTAGCTTGAAATGTAAATCGTCGGGGATGTTGGATGTTGGTTGGCCTCGGGGGAGTTGTCCACTCGATGACTCACTGCTACGCCTCTCGAAGAACATTTATCTGCGTGAGCACTGGCGGTTGACCTGCCTTATCGCTTTTCGCTCGCGTTCTACGATAGCGCGATGGATTGCCACTAACTCCCGCTTGCGGTCGGCCTTTACCCGGTGATCATCATCTGGACAAGTTGCAAGCGGGAGGTCGATGGATTGAATTCGTTAGAAGCGTTGACGTCATGTCGAGTGGCGTTTTGGGTGCCATGTTTGTTTGGAGGAAAGGTATTAGATGGGGAGAGGTCCTGAGTAAGGATTCAGGGGCTCTCAACGGAAGCACCAAATTTATGGGTAATTTCTTAGGGAATTAATCCACGCACCAAAATAATGGAAAGAGTAAAATCAAATCACAGAAAACCAAATGCAAACACAGAGAATTACGTGAAAACCCAAATGGGAGAAAACCACAGAGAGAAATATCACTATGTCAATGGCGATTACAAGTGGCTCTGTGGTGAGCTAGGGTTTCTGAATTCCAATCCTTTTTCTTATTTGAAGGGTTTTTCAATATAAACAGTCATGTCTTTGGATAAGGCTAAGGAATCCTACTTAGTTTGAACACTTAATCCTTTATCTCGAAGACGGTTAAGTCGACCATTCAGATTTGAATGAGGTGGACGAGAGTCCATCTTTATCTGATTCTCCGTGTCTAACTGTTGACATGGTTAATCTATTCCCGAGCTATAACTGTCGAGTTCAAATAGAGATTTGGCTTATAGATTAAGGTCATCGCAACTGATTCTATGTCTTCCTTCTAACTATATGAACCGCTCGAGGTTTGAATTGAATGGATACTCCCGGTCAGAGGTTCTAGAAGTAGCCAGGTGTCGCTCGCATGTTTGGTGCTGGATGAACATGTGGTGTGATCTCGAGGTCAGAAACTGACCACAATGATCAACGCCACTTCCTTCACAATCAACTCTTTCCCCTGCTGCTCCACTCTTTCCCCTGCTACTCCAGCAAATCCCTTTAGCCCTCTTTACCATCATTCGAACCTCGTCCTCTTTTGCCTCCCCTTCTTCCATCACACTAAAAAAAAAAACCCATTCTTTCTCTCCATCGTCATCACCGCCTCTCTCTTCTGCCACCAAACTCCCTTTCTTTCTCCACCATTTCCACCTCATCCCCACTAATTCCTGCTTTACTACCACCATCAAATCCCTTTCTCCCTCTCCATTATCATCACCTCCTTACCTACTAACTCCACCCTTACCCCCCACCCCCTCAGTCCAAATAGTAATGATGACATCACACCAGTTTCTAGTTGCTTCTATGCCTTAGTTTATTTTTGAGTATAATGTTTTCTTTTTATTGTGTTTAGTACCACATCAGTTGTATCTGGTGATTGCTCTTTTATAAAGCCTATAAAGAGAATCAGTAGACAATAAATGAATTAAAATCTTTCGGTTAAATTTCATGAGCTATGAGAGTTCTTGAGATTGGGGTGTGAAGCCCATGGTGTAAGAGGTGCGAAGCCCGAGGTGCAAGGAGCGTGAAGCTCAAATTTATCCGGTTCTTATCTCTAAACCCTAATTCCTCTTTTTTATTTTCTTATCAAAATCCTAATTCCCAATTTGTAGTTTGAAAGTGACTGCAATCCTCTCGTTTTACATCAGTTTAGTATCATAACTTTGTCCAATCCTTTTGAAGTTTTTTTTCCTTCTCCAAAACCCTAGATCTAGATCCCTGGATCAACTTCAAAAAACAGAAGGAAAAAATTAGAAAAGCTAAAGAAAGACAAGAAAAGAATTTCAAAAAACTGTTCATCTTTATCTCCCTCTTCTCCTAACCCAAAACTCAACCCTAGTTCGTCATCATCTCTCTCCTTCTTCACCTCCCACTACTGCAACCTTCGACAACAACGCCGCCATTCTCGCCCACCGCCACCTCCAGATCTCTCCAAGCGGCCACCACATTATCTTCACCATCAACATTGTCGTCATCATCACCCACCATCTGAGAACCCCAACATCTTCCCCGCCATCTGAAAACTCCAACCCCAAAATCCCGCCGCCTTCGACTCTCTTGTCGACGTCGCTCTTCCAATATTCGCTGATGAAGCCTTAGCGGCAGCAGTAACAGCCAAATTTGTCGCTGATCTCCTCGTTCTCGCAGAGATCCTCACGTCTTACCGAGATCCTCACCTTGCCACCAAATCACAGCATCGTCGTCGTCGCCACTACGAATCGCCGAGATCAGTGTCCTCATCAGATCATTACCACCACCTGTCTTCGTCGTCGCCGCCGCCACGCCGTCGCCGCCGCTTCCTCATCGCTGTCCACACCTCGCAGCGTTCCACCGCCACCGGAAAGGGGCCAAAGCCCTAAATCTCGAGCAAGGGAGAAAAAGCAGTGGGTGGTTTATATTGGATGTAATTGGGTTTGATTTTGAACCCGACCCGACCCGTTAAGTAATTAAACCAGTTGGATTTGTTTTGGGTCGGATCCACAAACCTGAACCTCAACCCGACCAGTTCTGAGGTGAACCCAACTCGATTGAATTAACTTGGCCGATCTAGTGAGTCAGCTTGACCTGACTTAGTGCAGTCATTGTTCAGACTCAATCCAACAGCAGTTCAGCATTCCAAAGTCTATTCTGAGCTCATTTCAAACTAATTTGAGCAGTTTTCAAAGCACTGGATTCGGGGAGATCAGTGCTACTCATCAACAACCTTCTCATTCATGTTTGAGCTTCAGTCGTCTACCAGATTCAGCTCAGCAGATCAACATACCAGCATTCCAGAGCTTGTTCTAGCCCGGTTCGCTCGATTTGCAACGTTCTTGAGACACCATCTTTCACGTCCTATTACTGTTGTCTAGAATTTTTGTGAGTGATTTCAGCTCTTCATGTGGGTATTTCTTCAAGGATATCAGAAAAATTTTGCGTTTGGGCGTGAACGACTCACCCCTCAGGTGATATCCTAACTTAAGTTGAATTGTTAGCTATTAAATTACTTGCAACTACTATTTGAATTATGATAATTTGTTGGTTGAATTGATATTTGCTTCTAGGTTACATCAGTGTTTGTCACTTTTCATCATTTTAGGAGTATATTTTTCTTTGCATTTAGAACTTGAACTATAGGTTATTTTTTTACATAGTGCATGCATTTAGTTTGCTTAAGTGTAGGACTCTCCACTACATCTGCTTGTTTACTTGATTTGGCATTTGAGCCATCATAACTAGTCAATATTATAGGGACCCACCTCTTAGACCAATTATATAACCTCCGTCAGGGTCATATGTGTTCAGGATTACATAACCATACTTAAGGATTTAACCCAGCATAGTGACGTGAGAGAGCATCATTCTGAGATTATAACTAGATTTGTTTGGGATTTACAACCTAAAATAAGGCGTGCTATAATTATTGACTCTAATGATTTAGACATCGTTAAAGAGGACTTTGATGTTGCATTAAAAATAGACTTGACTTTCAAAGCGTTAGTCTAGACCAAGGCCCTGATATTTAAGTGTGAGGGATATGGATATTATGATTATCAGTGTCCCTCGGAGAGTCAACATGTGAGAACTGTGCCTAGTGATGATGTTGATGACTCGAAGTTTGTTGAAGATGTCTACGTTCCTCCTAAAAATGGTAGCATAATTGAAGACATATCAGTTGGTTCCGGTACACCCGTTTTTTTAACGAGGGCCACATGTCTTCTAATAGTACCAGTTATGACGTGAATGAAATAATTGAGTCTAATATACCCGCAGTGCCTAGTAGATCTTTTGAGTTCCCTTCTTCTGATTATGAGTTTATAGTTATCCTGCTGGACTATCTATACTAATGAGTCAACTGAGTTTCTTGCCATGATTCAGCAAAGATGATTTCTTGTCTCTTTTTTTTTTTTTACTGGTTACTTAGATTTTGTGCCTAAGTCCAGTATAACTCCATTTGCGAGGTTAGATGTGTGCCCTCCTAGGTAATCCAGATATATCATTTTCCCATCCTTAGGAATTATGCCTAGGTGCCTACAGCACATATTGATGATATCACTACGCCGATAGCAATTTGCAATGACACCAACAAATTTACCGCATACTCATATAGTATTTTACAGGAATTTGCAATTGATACTAAGTGATGGTTCTGAGTCACCCTCAGGCCGTGAGAAAGTTGCACACTCGGCGTATGAATTTCAATAAGAGTTTGAAGAGAAGTGATTTCATTGCTTATGAGTTGAATAACCCATGGGATCCTGATATCAACTCCGTCTTCAGCAGGGATGATGAGCCTCTATCTACTGTCAGTACCTTGATCGACCTACCATCTTTGGTCGATCCGTCACAAAAGCCAACTCCACCTGCATCACCTTGATCTCGATGTGATGCACAAGTGTGAATTCTTCGACCACCACCATGGCCTGATTGAGATGCTTCGTAAGAGAAGCCCTCACTCGACAGGATCAAATTGCCCCCACCCTGGGGAAATGATGAGGATATCACATCAGTTACTAGTTGATTCTATGCCTTAGTTTATTTTGAGTTTAGTATTTTCTTTTTATTGTGTTTTAATACCACATCGATTATATTCAGGAACTGATCTTTTGTAAAGCCTATATAAATAGGCCCCAGACTTTTTTATTCAGTGGACAATGAATGAATTAAAAGTTCCAATTAAATTTTTGAGCTATGAGAGTTCTTGAGATTGGGGCAAGGGCTGTGAAGCCCATGGTGCAAGAGCTGTGAAGCCCAAATTTATGTGATTCTTATCTCTAAACCCTAATTCCTCTATTTATTTTCTTGTCAAAACCCTAGTTTCCAATTTTTAATTTGAAGGTGATTGCAATCCTCCCGGTTACATCAAATAGTCACCATCTTCTCTCCCTATTGCCTCCCCCACGAATTTCTCCACTATGAAACCCATTTTTCTCTCCATTATCACCTCCTCCCCCATCAACCCTCTCTTCCTTCACCATCCCCTTCTCCCTGCCACTATTATCACCACCTTCTCCACTAACTCCATCACTGTGATAACCCTTCATCTCTTACTGCAACAACTTTTGCGCATTAATACATTAAAAATAAGTTAACAGATGAAGTGCAAAATCCTATAGGATATTTGAGTAAATGGGTAATGGATGTCAGAACCATTAATAAGGGGGAAAAAAAAAGAAAAGAAAAATTCAGAGAGTATTTGAGTGTTTATTTCAAAAGTGGTAAACGTTGAGAGTATTTTGTGTGCCCCTCCAATACAATTAGTTGGGTGACATCACTTGTTTTCAATCTAAAGCAATATGAAGTGCCTATTCATACATTCTAAATGACTTGAAAATGACTTGCTGCCAAATAATTGGGGCAGACCAAAATTATGAAGGTAAACAGGACACACAGTCATCAAAGATTTTGTTTACCCATTACCCATCAAAAATGAAGTCTGCACTAATGCACAAAGCTAGGTCGGCAACTTATAGAAGTTTGGCCAGCCTTATCATGGAGCTTTTCAACTACAAATCTGGAGCCAACCATTTTTAAAATCAAACAATAAATGCAATTGATAACAAAATTAAACCATTATTAAATTGCAAAGAGTTGGTCCAATGAAGTAACTACAGTTTAAAACAAAACCTTAAAGGGAACTTGAAACTCAACAGTATATTTTGCCATTGCGAATAATTATGATGAGAAAACATGTCTCATACAACAGTTCTAATCAAAGAAATAGAAATATAATCATGAATGCTAGCAGGAAAATCACTAGATCGACCTGCCCATTCCTTAGGCCACATCCTAGTGGAGCAATTAATCATGCGAGTAATTTACATGTATGCTCCCCGATTCATTAAGAAATGTCGAACGTTATAACATTAAGTGAAACTAATTACAGTGTTAGGAATTTAGGTTATGAGAAAAACAAATAATTCTAGAAAGTAAATAATTATAGTGACCTTTCCTTCTCTTTTAACTATCACAAATATGTTTCAAATGTTGTTATTAAAACCATAATATAGTTCATAAGCTTATAAAGAAAAAAGGGTTCTTAATACCCTAAAAAAGTGACCACCAAATCATGTTAATTGCCAATTAACCCTCCAAATCTTCTGGCCTGAAAGTTTTTTCTGCTGTGAGTATCCGTTTAATTTTGGATTGAAAAGAATAGGAAAATACCTATTATACCTCTCCCTCCTCTCTCTCTCTCTCCCCCTTTCACTAAACCCAACTCGAAAAATCTGAAAACAATTTCTGAATCTCAAACAAATGCCCTCCAGACCTCTCCCCTCACTAAGGTTATAGCTACCAACCATCGATACCCCCTCAACCAAACCCCTAAAACACAATCCCTACCATTCCTTAAGGGCGTCCTAGGGGAGCAATTAATCATGCTAGTAATTTACATAATGTGTGCTCCCTGATTCGTTAAGAAATGTCGTCAGGTTAAAACGTTAAAACATGTGATAACAAATTCCACGTGTTTGGAGTTTAGGTTATGAGAAAAATAAATAATTCTAGAAAGTAAATAATTATATGTGACCTTTCCTTCTCTTTTAACCGTCACAAATATGTTTCAAATGTTGTTACTAAAACCATAATACAGGTCATAAGCTTATGACCAATACCAAGAAAAAGGGTTTTAAATACCCTAAAAAGTGACCACCAAATCATGCTAATTGCCAATTAACAACCCTCCAAATCTTCTGGGTCTTAAAAGTTTTTTCTGCTATGGGTATCCGTTAATTTTGGATTGAAAAAAAATAGGAAAATACCTATTATACCTCTCCCTCTTCTTTCTCTCCCTTTCACTAAACCCAACTCGAAAAATCTGAAAACAATTTCTGAATCTCAAACAAATGCCCTCTAGACCTCTTCCCTTACTAAGGTTATAGCTACCAACCATCAATACCTCCAGAACCAAACCCCTAAAACACAATCCCCATCATTCTGGCCCTTTTATGATCCTACTATCCCCAAGATTAAAACCCTCACCCTCTCCATCCTCCTCAATCACTCCCTCAACCCCAACCCCCCCCCCCCCCCCCCCCCAAAAAAAAAAGAAAACCACCCCAAGACCCACCTACCTTCTTGGAAGGCCTAAGGAAGGGTTCAAGAGTGATTGGATGATGGATGGGTTAAGGAGGGGTGGATGGTGAATTGGATCGAGGAGTTGTATGGTGATTTTTGGTTGCCAGCAGATGGGTTGAGGAGGGAGTTATGTTTTTGTGTTTTCTCTCTTTTTTGTGATTGATTTTTTTTAAAATTTAGTGGTGGTGCGATTGAAATTTCATTCATTTATTGATAGGGAGAATGGTAGGGTTGCTAGTAGATGGCTCCAAGGCATGTATTGAGATGGTTGTTTTTTGTGTGTGATTAAAATTTTCCTACTAGGATTGGGGGGAGAAGAATTTCTTATTAGGATTAGGATGAGCGAGAGAGCCAAAATGAACAAGGAAAAGAAGTGTGACTACAAGCTTGGAGAGGGTTCAATTAACCAAATAAGGGTCGTTCAGTCATTTTAAGAAAAAAATATTTGGCCAATTAATACAACAAGAAGGAATATTCTCTTTTAGTTCTGAAAAATAAAAGAAAGAGGTAAACTTTTAATACCCAAAAGGTTTTGTTTTGTTTTTGTTTTTGTTTTTTTTGGGGAGGTGTGGTGTTCGATCACTTGGAAATGAGCATGATTCGGGGGCAATTTTCAACATAGGAAAAGACTTAAGGGTTAAGTATTTTAGGAAAGGCAAAAAAAAATACTGCTTAGTCATTTTGAACCCCTCAAAGAATTTTATGTGAACATCCTAAAGAATTCAATTCAATACACAAATTAAACAAGTTCTATACAGCAGCAGTTCGCCGGTTATTTCAGTCAAGTTGGTGATGGAGTCTCCTTGTACTGCTTCCTCTGTCTTGGACAGGGGAATGGGAAAGGAGTTTGGCCAGTGCTAGGGCGAGGCGCTGGAGCAACTGCTCCTGGCTTGGGCACTCTGGTGGTGGTGGAGGCAACCGCTGGGTGTGCCTCTGGTGTTAGCGGGGAGCCTAACAGCGTCCCTCACTCTGTCTTGCCGGAGACGACGAGTCGGCGAAGGCGATAGAGGGGGAGCGTTCCTGTGAACGGCAATCACGTGACAAGCATGTGTTGTTTGCTTTGGCGGGAGAGCTTGTCGTTGGGGGCAGCCAGGGTGGAGGACAGTGTCGTGTACGGCTGGCGAAGGTCTCGAGATTTTTCAAATTCAAGTTCAACTTTTGCTTGCGGATTAGAAGTAGGTGTGTCTAATGCGGGTTCTAATCCAGACCCGTTTGCTTTGGAGAGGAGTGGTCTACTTCTTATTGGGCCTGAATTCAGGCCTTGTAAGGGTTGGGGCCTGAGATTTTAGTTAGGCCATATGCTCAACTTGAAGTTATTGACAACAGTGGACTTGGGCCTGAGGATTAGTGGTCAGCAGATAAAGCCCAGTAGGCTTGGCTTAGAACTGGGAATAAGTATGAGGATTATTTGATTGGGCTTACCCAGACTCAATGGACTTGCCCTAGAAGTGGGTATATGAGTGGACTGCAGGGTTTTAAAAGGGGATTTTTATTACGGGTCAATTCTAATGGGAATGATAATAGGGGTAATTCTGCTGGAGCCAAAGCTAAGAATTTGTACAACCGTGGACTAGTCCAAGAATTGAGAGTGCCGCTTAGGCCTTGGCCAGGAGGAGATCGAAGGCCTCTAAGTCTGAGGTGTTTTTTGAACCACTAGAGGCAGGGTGTGGGGGCATGGATAATTCTGTGGGGTCTGCTGTTAAGATGGGGGACACTTCTAAGGGGTTTTATTCTAACTCGTGCCCATCTTATGTCGAGTGTGAGTTCAACGGGAAAGATTTTGAGTTAAGCGAAGATGAGTTTGATTTGGGCGTCGCAACACACGGCTTTAGTGAGGAATTCCTTTTGAACCAGATGGGTCAGAGACTGCAAGAATATTTTCAGAACGAGTTTGATAATTTTATGGGAAAGTCCCCCTCCTCGTGGCCAGTATAAGAGACTAAGAAAAAGTGAAGTATAGCGATCCGCAATGAATCAGCAGGCTGAAGAGGGGTTTCTTTTCCTGGAGGAGTTTTCTTTTATAAGGGCGAGGGTTTATGAGGATGGAAAGAGATGACCGGTAATTGTCAGAGTTGCATTGGACAGATCGGGTCAATTATGTAATTTTATATTTTTGTACCCTTCATTTTTTGGGTTGTTTCGCTAAGGACTTTTTAATGAAACATTAGGGGGACTTTTTGGGCCTTACGGTTTCTTCTAAAAAAAGGTTCTATACAATGTTCTCCCCAATTGTGATGGATGGGCTACATAAAGAGACTCAACCATCTGTCAAGCACACTGCTCGTGGTGCTACTGGATGCCTCATGGGGTTAATCTTCCCTATAGCATTCTTGATAAGCTTCTTGTCATTGAAGCTATAAAGAGAGTGAGCTAGGACTTTATGATCTCAAAAAAGCGAAAAAGATAGTGAGAACAACAAGTCTAAAGGAGACGGGAGATAATTTGGATGGTTTAGTATAAGCCATTCTTTTACTTTTAGATTCAAAATGTCCATAAATCATGTGCTTAATAGGAATCAACCGACATAAAATTTTCAACAAAACTAATTAGTCTCCCCATAGATGATGTTGTCCTTAGCTAAAAAATATAACACCCAAATGAGCATGACAGCTTAATTTCAACAAGATAATTGTAAACAAATTAATCTCACACAATCATGATGTTAACTTACACACGCATGCTATTTAATAATTAATAATAATGGATCCCTTAGCAAGATAATCTCATATTGATTACTGGACATAATATCGAGCATCTTTTCTTTTTAATTTAAGCATTACGTTCAAGACATTATATTTTAGGTGGTAAAGCCTCAAACATAGGTTCAGTTCCAAGTTGACTAATGGCTCAAACGATAGTAGAACTAGCCAATGTTTGTGGTAAGATTGGTTATTAGTATTAGTTTATTGGGTTGTTACCCATATACCCACATTGTCTTCTATATATATACCCCGTACCTTCTCTTATGAAAATTAATAAATATTTTTTCTAGAGAAACTTTCTCTACATGGCATTAGAGCAAGGTAAACCTTAACCCTAAAATCCACCACCTTCTTCTCAAAATTCTCCTTTTTCTCCTCAAACATCACCCTTCCACCTCTCCATACAGTGTCGCCCCCCTCTACCATTGCCGCCTCCTCCAAGTCCCTCTAACAGTGCCGCCCTCCCCCCCCCCCAACCCAAAAATTCCCCAAAACAGTGCTGCCCCTCCCCCAAAACAATGTCGCCCCTCCTCACCTCCAAAATAGTTGCCACCCCCTCCTGCCTTCTCCAAAGGTCTCAAAACAGGGTCATGACTACTCAAAAATCAGATTTTTTTTTTTTTAACATCTAATCTGGCTATTTGTATGCTCTACAAAACTTCTCTGGTGAGATCTGATCTGTTTGCTGCATAAAAATAATATTTTTACATCTAATCTGGCTATTTCAGGCTGAGATATTATTTCTTTGATGCAATGATGGATGTCTATGCCTCAATCTGGTAACTAAGTTGCTTGTTTCTCTTACTTACTGGCTATTTACTGCTACTACTGTCTGATTTCTGATGATCTATCTAACTGGCTAGTATGTCTGAGACTACAAGCTCCTCCTCCACTATGATCTCCTCTCGATCGTTGAGACTTTTGTTTCCAAGACAATGTTGGGGACTACGATGAAGTTAAATGGATCCAACTATTTGTTATGGGCACAGGCGTTCCGTATATTTATTGGCACTCAAAACAAATTGGCACACGTCCTTCAAGATCCACCTGCTACTTCAGATCCTACTTATGTGATCTGACTTACTGGAGATTATTCTGTGATAACATGACTTCTCAACAGTCAAGAGGAGAAGATTAATTGTAGTTTTATGTTCTTGACTACCGCTAAAAAGATATGTGATACACTAAAAGTGATGTATGGCAATGAGAAAAACCCCTCGAGGGTGTTTGAGATCTATGAGCGCCTGTTTAAGCTCAAACAGGAGACAGATTTGTGCCTGAGTTCTATGGCGAACTCAAAGGTCTTATTGATAAGTTATAAATGCATCAACCTGTTGTTACTGATGCGGTAACACTGAGGAAATATCGTTAGGATATCGCAGTATCGAAATTTCTATCTGGATTGAGTCCTAACTACGATCCCAGGTGCGGGGTCAGATACAGAGAGAGGATAGTATTTCCACATTGACTGCCATCTTCTAGAAAGTTATTCGAGTCTCTACTAAATTCGAAGTTTCATCTGCACTATCCATTGAGCAGTCTGCCATGATTTTCGGTCATAGCAGAGGTCGTGGTCGCGGACGCGATTTTGAAGGACGAGAATGTGGATTCATTGGAGGTGGACGTGGATCTTATGGAGGCAGACAGAGTACCTCTGAGAAAGGCCTCCGGCAATGTAGGCATTGTGAACGTAGCAATCACTTCTCCGGAAAGTGTTGGGAAAAATTTGGACGTCCTGAGTGGGCACAACTATCTGATTCTGGTTCTCCTGCCCCACGTGGTACTCCTCAGAGTTCATCTATTATTCCTGACTCTTCCACGGTTGCACTGTCGCACGAGGAGCATGATAGACTCCGACAGCTAGAATTCTCTTAAAACGATCTTTCAGTGACTCATGCATCTACTTCAGGTATGCTCTTTACCAGCACACCCGATCGAAGAGCCACCTCTCTTCCTTCCTCATGCACCCGATATAAAGGGAGCATCGGATCCCCTAGAACGATCCTTACCCCCTAAAAATTGGGCGACTCGAAATCGGATCAACGGCTCCAATCGAAGTGCACCGGCAAGCAATCACCCCCGACGGCGGAGTCCTGTCATAGCAACTGATGTATTGTGACAGGTTCAACACAACGACTGACATATTGTGCCAACCAGACTCCGAACAGCGAGAGCTCAACCACCATTTTCTTCCTTTCCCTTTCCTTTCTCCATCTGATGAAAAGGAGAAAAAGATATATGACAACCCAGCAAAGTAACAATGTGAATTACAAGAGAATTAGTATTAAAATCCATGAAGGGGCATAGATATTAGGACTGTAAAATTATATGCCCAGAGTCAAAACCACAACTCGAAGTTTTGGTGCCCTGCTGGGCCTTTAGGATGGTATCAAGGCCACCAAGGCTCAAAATCAAGCTAGCATGCTTCAAAGTGAATTACAAAAAGACATCTGCCCAAAAGCCTAGGTTTTATCCAACGAAAGGGAGCTCAACCAGAGGAAAGTGAACATAAAATTATTATCTCCCAGTCCTCATCAAAAGTTTGGCTCTGTAAATGAGACAAAAAATAAGAAACAAATGTAATTGGAAAACTCTACAATGAGACGCATCATACGATTCAAATAAAATAAACCTATATAAGCATGCTACAAGTCCGTTGAACCAATGAACCCATGTCCACACGACGAAACTCATCTCAGTGTATTACACAAAAATGTGATATTTGTACCTACATGAAATTTCAGTTAATTCATCAGGTTCAAAGTTCTAAAATAATTATTTTATGCATACAGCTTAAACGCAAATCATTTAACCAAACATGGAATGCCCAGTGATGCAATGACTACTTGCAACATGATTAGATTAGCACAAGAAATTGCCCCACCATAGCAAACTGAGATACAAAAAGGCAGTATGACAAACCTCCCAGATAATTTATCAACATCAAAGTTTGGAAGAAGATCTACAGAAGCACGTCCACTTTCCATCCTGTCCACTTGAAACAATTAACAAGATAACATAAGGCACTAAACAAAACCATAATAATTTTAACAAGCACACAATTACAAGAACTCCTAATAAGCATAACAGAATCTATATCAAAAGAAACAGCCTATGACAGGCAGCACCAAATGATTGTATTTCCTGTGATTTGTGATTGACATCATTTTATTACACTTTTATACTCTGATTCATCTGCCTTTTATTCATAAATAATGCTATTTGTGTGTTTTAGTGTTTTTATGCACAAGTTAGGTTTTGAAAACAGAACAAAAAAGAAGCCTAAAAGATGAAATTTTACAAGCCTAAAGCCCAACTACATCAACTCAAATTCAGATCTGCATAAGAGCAAATCAAGCAGTTAAAAGAAAATCAAGTCAAAAATTTTGGAGAATCAAGTGATTAAAGCAAATCAAACCAAAGATTATGGAGAATGAAGTGATTAAAGTAAATCAAGTTAAAGATCGTGCGAGATTTTCACCATATTTATTTAGATCTTTTATACACTCTTTCGGCCATAAAAGGAGTAAGGGTGCAAAACAGGCCGGGTTCGGCCAGGCCCGACCCCGACGGGTCAAAGACCGGGCCGACCCTCCCGCAAATAACAGGTGTCCGGCCCCCTTTAGGGGACTCGGGCACGGACTGCTGATCCGCCCAGGCTAGGTCGGGCCAGCCCGATCAATTTTAGTTTTTTTTTAAATTCAAAAATTGGATTTTTAAACTATATTTTAAAAACTGTTTAAAATCCCCAAAATCAATAAAATTCTTAAATTTTAACAAAATTGCTACAAGAAATGAAATGCAAACGTAATTTATTATTATAACAATCCAATAATAAAAATTGATACAAATACAAATAATGTATATAGATTAAAAATAAAGTATAAATTGATACAAATACGAATGAAGTATGTCTTGTTGGAGTCCTAGCTTCCTAAGAGGCGTGCTTCAAGTGTTGGAGGAGAGAGATTATTACCTAGGAAGCTGACTGGATTGCTGGATTGCCATGGGTCGCGTCGAGGAGATCGCCAAGGAAGTTGACGACAGAAGGCAAAGTGAACAGCAGCAGAAAACAGTAGCAGCAGCAGAATCAGGCAGGGTCGGTCCGACGTGCACAACATGCACAGAAGTTGGAGCGGTCGACCGGCCCGGTCGACCGCAGTGCCTGACTGACAGATCCCAAGTCTCGGGTATTCTGGGTCGACCGGCCCGGTCGACCAGAAAACCCTGACTGACAAACCCAACTCTCGGGTTTCTTGGGTCGACCGTCACAGTCGACCGGTATAAGGAAGTCGGTCGACCGGCCCGGTCGACCGACAGTCGGGTTCTGGGTTAAATCTGCTGATCCGCTGTATGAGGTATTTAAGCCTATGTTGACTCTAGGGTTTAGATAACCTGCTAAAAGAGATAGCAAAGGGGTTCTCTTGCATTCAAAGAGACCAAGAGCTATTGTAATCATCTTCCTAATAGAAATCTCTCCGTTGATTGCCCCGAGGACGTAGGCATTGAGGCCGAACCTCGTTAAATCTCGTCTTTGTGATTTGTGTGTTCTTCGTGTGATTGTTGGGTTGTTCTTTGTGCTGGAGATCTTGGAATTCTCTATTGTTTGGTTGTTGTGATTGAATAGCGCCCGCACAACAAGTGGTATCAGAGCAGTCGGGTTGCACTTGGGATTTCTGAGGATTCGAAGGGCTCGAGATCTGATTCGGTGGAGATCGTGTGTCGATCTCAGATCAGAGGTAACTGGGTTCGTGGAGATCGTGTGTCGATCTCAGAAGGACTCAAGGAGGGCTCGTTGAATCGGTGGTGAAGTAGATCCGGGGAGAAACTCGATCTAGGGTTTCAAGGGACAGGTAAAAATCATATTTTTATCTGTGTATAGATCTATTTCAAGGTAGTTGATCTTCCGCGTAGATAGAGGATCAGGGAAATCTCAATGGCAGAAGTAACTACATCTGTTAAGGCAATGAACAATCACCCAAGGATTGAAGTTGTTAAGTTTAATGGGACTAACAATTTCGGCATGTGGAGATGTGAGGTTATGGATGCGCTGAATGCATCAAACCTCGAAGACACTCTCCTATTGGAGAGGAAGAAGAACACTACCACTGATGAAGAGTGGGCGAAGATGAACAGATCGGCATGTGGCTTGATACGTTCATGCTTGTCACAAGACATAAAATACCTTGTGCAACATGAGACGTCAGCGAAGAAACTGTGGGAAACCCTTGAAAAGAAGTACCTGAAGAAGAGTGTAGAGTCCAGGTTGCAGCTTAAGAGTAAGCTGTATCAGTTCAGGATGAAGAAGGGGAGCACAGTCAATGAGCACATCAACCGATATACGAAGCTTCTTACAGATCTGCTGAATTTGGATGTCAAGCTAGAAGAGGAAGATAAGGCGGTCATCTTCCTGAATTCACTTCCTGCAGAGGAGTACGAGACATTCACACTGACCTTCATTAATGGAAGGCAGAGCTTGGATTATGATGAGGTGTCGTCTTCATTGATGAGTTATGAAACAAGGAAGAATGAAAGACATCCTTCTCAGACAAGTTCATCGGCAGAGGCATTGGAAGTAAGAGGCAGAGGTTCATCAAGGAAGGGAAAGGAGATTAGAGGAAGATCGAAATCCAGGCCGGGTTTCAGAAATTTGAAGAGAAATCAGTGTGCCTTGTGCAAGGAACTAGGATACTGGAAAGCAGAATGCCCTAAGGCCAAAGATAAGAAGGTGGAGTCAAAGACCGAGGCGAATCTCACACAGGCAGATGGATCGGATGATGACTCTTCAGTGTTCTCTCTCTCGGTTACTACACCTACTATTAGTAACTCAGATAGTGCTGAGTGGATCTTGGATAGCGGAGCCACCTATCATGTGTGTCCGAACAGGGCCTGGTTTTCTAGCTTTGAGAAGCTGGATGGATGTTACACGGTCATGGGAGATGACCATCCGTGTAATATAGAAGGGATGGGTACAGTTCGCATCAAGATGGATGATGGGATAGTTCGAGAGTTGAAGGAGGTGAGGTATGTACCTCATCTAAAAAGGAATCTTATCTCAGTTGGCACTTTGGAAGCATCGGGCATGGTGATATCTGTTTGAGATGGCGATCTTAGGATGATCAAGGGCTCGATGGTGGTGATGAAGGGCGTCCGCCGAGGAAATCTCTACTACTTGAAGGGTAGTACGATTACAAATCAGGTGGAGACTTCGAGTTCTTCAGATGCTGGTGGCCCGGAAGTTTGGCAGGGAAAGGTCGAACAGGAAGAAGAAAAGTCTTTGCGAGCTCCTGCAAAGAAGGAAATGGAAGGTGCTGCTACCTGCAAGTTGGAAGGTGGGCACAGCGTTCTGGACAAGAAGAAGGTGAGATTCAGCACCAGTACTCATCAAAATGAAGGTCTTCTTGATTGTGTTCACATGAGCGTATGGGGACCTGCTAAGACGGCATCACTTGGAGGTCACAGGTACTTTATCTCGTTTATTGATGGTTCATCTAGGCAGGTTTGGATATATCCGATGAGACAAAGGGGAGAAGCCCTAGATGTGTTGATGAAGTGGAGAGGAAGAATGGAGAGGCAGATAGGTAGGAAGATAAAGGAGCTTCATATTGGTAATGTTGGAAAGGACATGTACCAGTTCCTACAATTTAGCCAGAACACAGGAATTGCAACTCACTTCACAACAGGTACAGATGGGTTGGCTAAAGATGTAGTCCGTTCCTTGCTGGAGGAGGTTCGGCGGTTGTTGTCTAATGCAGGATTAGACAGGTCGTTTTGGGCTGAGGCGACTGAGTATGCTAGCCATCTCATGAACAGATCGACTGAAATTGGAGGTAGAGCTCCACTGAATATTTGGTCTGGAGAAGCTGCTCAAGGTCATGGTGTGCTGCGGGAGTTTGGAAGTCCGGCCTACTTCAGTGCCAAGAGTGGCAAGGTGAATCCGCGGGCAAAGAGGTTTGTCTACTTGGGTGTCAAGGGAAACAGCTACAGGTTGTGGGACCCCGAAGACAAGAAGATCGTGATGAGCAGGCATGTCACATTTGGAGAGACTTCAGTGTTGAAGTCCACTGTCTCTCAGCAGGTGGAGAGGACGGAGACCAAGGAAGGATTGCAGCGGGTGGAGGTTGCCATCATCTCCAGTTGGTTCGGCATCAAAGGATACTTCAGCGGAGGTGACACCGGGTAGAGTTCGTGATATCAAAGGTGATGCTGAACAGGTTGACGACATTGTTGAGGATGTCGAGTTATTTGCAGCCATTGGAACTAAGGTGAAGCCACGCTTGTGGAGAAAGAAGCATGAATCTCAAGCTTGTGGTTGTGACAAACTGAAGTTGAAGGCCGTTGCTCTCCATGATGGTCGGGAAGAGGTTCATATGACTCAGTCAGACAGGTTCGCTGCTGCAAATAGAGGTACCATTGTTTGAGCTTGTTGAAGCTCATTTTAATGAACTACGGTTGGCTTGATCCTTTTGGGCAAAGGTACGTAGGCAGCCGTAAAGGCGCAGCCATTTGGTGATGAAACTCTTATGAAGCTATTTGGGTTCTCGAGATGTTATTTTGGATCTTCACGTAGAGGTGAAGAGTTTGGCCTATTGAAGCTTCAAGTAGAAATGGAGAGACTTCACGTAGAGGTGAAGAGACTTCATGTAGAGGTGAAGTGGTGTGGCCAGTTGGATCTCACGTAGTGGTGAGATGGTGTGATCTCGATGAACAGGTTTATCTTCCGGTTAGAAGATGCTGAGCTTGCATAAGGAGTGGTGTGCATCCAGTTGAAGCCGATGATGTTTGGTGTGTTCTACGCAGACTTGGTTGGACCATCAGCGGAAGACAGGAAGACTAGATAGAGCTGGTCAGTGGAGAGTCAGTGTTGGCTCATAAGGAAGTCTTCATGAGGTCGTGAAGTTGCGAAAAGGGAGCCACGGATAGTGATCGGCAGGTATGGAAATTCTCCTAAGGTGAAGTGCAGGGAAAGCATGTGCGATGTTTTCCAGGAATAGATGAGCTAAAGATTCCAAGCCGAGATCGTGTGTCGATTTCGCCGAGATCGTGTGTCGATTTCGCCAGGTGATGGACTGGGGTTCGTTGGAGTTCGGCTCAGATTTGGAAATCTTCGCCGAGGTGGAGAATTGTTGGAGGAGAGAGATTATTACCTAGGAAGCTGACTGGATTGCTGGATTGCCATGGGTCGCGTCGAGATCGCCAAGGAAGTTGACGACAGAAGGCAAAGTGAACAGCAGCAGAAAACAGCAGCAGCAGCAGAATCAGGCAGGGTCGGTCGACCGACCGACGTGCACAACATGCACAGAAGTTGGAGCGGTCGACCGGCCCGGTCGACCGCAGTGCCTGACTGACAGATCCCAAGTCTCGGGTATTCTGGGTCGACCGGCCCGGTCGACCGGAAAACCCTGACTGACAAACCTAACTCTCGGGTTTCTTGGGTCGACCGTCACGGTCGACCGGTATAAGGAAGTCGGTCGACCGGCCCAGTCGACCGACAGTCGGGTTCTGGGTTAAATCTGCTGATCCGCTGTATGAGGTATTTAAGCCTATGTTGACTCTAGGGTTTAGATAACCTGCGAAAAGAGATAGCAAAGGGTTCTCTTGCATTCAAAGAGACCAAGAGCTATTGTAATCATCTTCCTAATAGAAATCTCTCCGTTGATTGCCCCGAGGACGTAGGCATTGAGGCCGAACCTCGTTAAATCTCGTCTTTGTGATTTGCGTGTTCTTCGTGTGATTGTTGGGTTGTTCTTTGTGCTGGAGATCTTGGAATTCTCTATTGTTTGGTTGTTGTGATTGGATAGCGCCCGCACAACATCAAGTGGAAAGGAGAAGGTTCTTCATTTGATTAATCTCTTATTTTTATGAAGGAATTTCCCTAAACATCCTCCGATATCTTTGGATGGTGGAGAGAAGGTTGTGCCCCCGTGAAGTGCTCTCCGATAGGCAGATCTTTTTTGCTTCAGCATTAGGGACATGTTTGGTAGGCGTGTGAGGGTGATCATCTGTATTTCTTTTCAAAAATGTACACACAGAAATGTGACATACTCTTGTATTACTCATATTAGATGTAATCAAGTAAATTTAAAGTAATGTAATAGGAATGAAAAGATTTAGAATAAATGTTTGTACTTGGAATGAAAATAATTGCATAAATCTTGCTTGATTTATTTTACCATTTGTGTTGTTTGGAATTGACTATATCTCCTCGGAGTGCTTGTCCTTAACTCCAGGATATTTCACTTAGCATGTGGATGGTTTGGTAAGTTTGTGGTGTTCCTGAGTAGGGGTGGTCCCATCAGTGATGCATGCAAATTTTATCCTTTGAGTGGGGGCCTATGAGTAGGAGAAATCCCAGCAACGGAATCGGGTTCACAGTCACTTTCGTATGGGAAAAACTCATCAGCGGAGTCGTGACCTTGGGACTCTGAGAGGAGATCCCTACAACAGAGTTGGGCCTCCAAGGGGAAATCCCATAACGGAGGGATGATGCACATACAAACATGCAATGATGCATCTCGAATTAAATGTTAGATGCAGTATCAAAACAATATCTAGGGATGAAAAGATTATGTATGCTCAGCTTTTAATCACATGAAACTAGTATGTTGAGGGGATAATCCAAACAAGAAAGCCTCATGTATATACCATGTGTCACGCATGATCATAGGCTAGACATACACAACTATATCGTCTCGGGATGAGTAACATGCACACATTCACAAAGGTGAGCTTTGGATAATACATGGGTGACTGTACCTTCTCCGGTACTCTTGATTCATCCAGCCTACAATTACACGAAACTAGTACATCTAGGGGGCAACCCAAAAAAACTCTCATGTATATACCATGTGTCTCGTGCAATCATAGACTCTCCAGTTACTTGCAAATTGAAAAAAAGCTTGAAGTGGGGGTGTCACCAATCGACAGATTGGATGCCGTCAACTCTGAGTGGGGGAAATCCCAACAGCGAAGTGGCGATCCGGACCTCCGAGTGAGGGAAATCTCAGCAGCGAAGTGGCGATCCGGACCTCCGAGTGAGGGAAATCCCAGCAGAGGAGTCGGGTTCACAGTTGCCTCCGAGTGGGGGAAATCCCATCAGCGGAGCCGTGACCCCGGTAAGGACCTGAAGTAGGGCATCACCCATTGACAAATTGAATGTGTCTACTCTAAGTTGAAAAAATCCTAGCATCGGAGTAGTGATCCGGACCTCTGAGTGGGGGAAATCCAAGCAGCGGAGTCGGGTTCACAATCTCTTCCGAGTGGGAGAAATCACATCAGTGGAGTTGTGACCCCCGGTAAGGACTCAACGGAGAAAAAATGCTTGGGGTTCATCTGCCTGTGGGTCAGATGATGGGAGCCTGTAGGCTAGTGTTTGTGTTTTCAAAGAAAAATCACAACAGCAAAACATCAAACGAGAGCTCTAAGAGGGAAAAATCCCAGCAGTAGAGTGGAAGACTCAGGGTGGGGAAAATCCCACAACAGAGGGTTTTAGTTCATGTAGGCCAATCGAGAAAGGGCCCATAGGCGAGTCTGCATTGCCGTCTCCGAGTAGGAAAAATCCCATCAGGGAGCATACAAACAGAGTCTTCTGAGTGAAGGAAATCTCAGCAGTGAAAGGACTGACTCCGAGTGGGAAAAATTCCAACAGCGGAGTTGTTCTAAGTGGGAAAAATCCCATCAGCGGAACACCTAGACACAGTCCTCTGAGTGAGGGGAAATCCCAGCTGCGGAAAAACTGACTCTAAGAGGGAGAAATCCCACAGCAGAATAGTTCCGAGTTGGGGAAATCCCATCAGCGAAACGTCTAGCTTGGAAGGCCCTGCAATGGTTAGGAGAAAATAATATCATTTTATATAATATTGGAACAGAATACATGAAATTGAAATATGAAAAATGGTAGGAATGAGAGTACTGCTCTGTCTCTTGGAAACGCAGGATCAATCAATTGCTTTGTATTGGGTGACCGGGTGTTGTGGCTGGATAGACGATGAAGCGTTGAGTTGTCCGAGAATGTATTCTTTGATTAGACCTTGTTGGATGAGCTCTTACAGATACTTCCGAAGGGCCCAACAATGAATGGTCTCGTGTCCCTCGTAGTCATGGTAGGAGCAACATTCTTTTGCTCTAGGAATTGAAGGGTCGTACTGGATTGATCTCGGATGCCTAACCCATGACTGGTCCTTGAAGGTGTTAAAAGACCTTGTTGATGGGGAGCTTCAACGGAGTGAACTGTTGTTCCATCGGATTGTAAGTTCGGGGCGGATTTGGTGGAAGGATAAGAGCGCCTGTCTCTTGAAGGCATGTCGCCCCTCGGTTCCGATCTTGGGACTTAGCGGAGGCTTCGTGCGGAGGCTTCGACTTTCCTCCGACATCACCATGCTTCATTGTATGGTTGAAGGAAGTCTTCATTGCTTCCTCCAGCTGGATGTAGGAATGAGCCGTGACAAGACCACTGTGTTTGAGGTGCTTGTACAGGGAGTGAAAAAGTGCAACATGATAAGAGATTCTTCCCAATCCAACCGTTTCCTAAATATTCTCTTTTGGTGAATAAACCCTTATCAGAATTATGGATATTACAATAAGGGGTTGTTTGGTTTCAAGGAAATGGGCAGAAGTAAGGAAGTGGGAAGTGTCATTTCCCACTTTCGTTGTCCATCCAAACACCGGAAAAGGAAAGAAAAATGGAAGAACCCCTTTTCTTTTTCTCTTTTCCCTTTTACACAATCATTTCCTCACTTCTAGGGTGCTACAGTTAATTTTCTGGTCATGTAAATCTCATTTATAATAAGTTATAGTCAAAACAGTTAATTTTGTGGTCATATAAATCTTACTTGCATTCTAATTACAGTCCAATTTTTTCATAATTAATTTTTATTTTAATATTATTTTATGGTCAACTTTGTGGTCAACCTTTCACTTCTACTTCCACATTACTAACCAAACATCGAAAAATACAATATACTTTTTCACTTTCACTTCCCAACTACCAACCAAAAGGAAAAATACCTACTTCCTCACTTCCGCCCACTTGAATCCAAACAGCCCCTAAGAAAAACCAATACCTATTTTTCTTTATTTATTTCCCTCTTTCCTTTTACCTTTCTAAAAGAAAATCGTTCCACTATTACGACAATATATATTTTCTTTCTCCTGGAAACGAAGCGATAAGTGATTGTCCAAAAAGGTCCTACACATAAATAACACATAATAAAATTAGATCTTTCTTCCATTGAGCGATCCATATATCACACATTTAACATTTGTTTTAGACTCCTAGAAATGTTTCTATGCTTTTTTTGTCTCATTTCATGTTTAAGCATGAAAAATGAACAGGCTCTATTCTACTCCTTTTCCAAATAAAAACCGCCTCTTCGAAATTATGGTGGAAAGCGAGGCAGCAGAGAGTAGAACCAATCCGATGTCACACCTTTCAGACTGGAGGGAAAAGTGATGCACAAGAGTGGGTCATTGCGGGAATAAACCACTTTGTCACGAAAATGCCTGATTTGGTTGGACGTGGTCGCTCACCCCAGAGTAGTAGTCGAAGGTTAGAGTTAAAAACTTCCTCGGGAACTCACATTCCAGGATGGCTTCGGAGAGGGGGGAGTTCGAAAAGTTTGGCAAGTGAAGGCTTTAGGTGGCCTTACAGTTTGGCTTCCGCGATCCGTTTCTGAATCAGTTTGTCGAAGACTTGGAGGTCAGAAGATCCACCGACTTCAGGTTTGCTTTGCGTTGATGACTGGTTATTCTGGAGGACAGTGATTTGAGTCTAGGAGTTGGTCATTGAGCCGCCTCAATGCCTCTTACTCACCGACAACATTCTTACAGTCGAGAACCACCTGTTGCTGATTGAGATCTGATTAGGCTTATTTTTCTTCATCTGCTCTTTCATGTCAGCGAACATATGAAGGAGCTGGTCTTTGTGCCGTTGCGGCAGTTGCTCCCTGAGGCGAGGAGCCGGTGTTCTCAGTGGTATGCGGTTGATCATTGGATGGTGAATGGGTCGTGCCCCCATAGGTTCTGATAGACTTACTTTTAGATGCTGCGTCATTGACTGCTCGCATTCTTGGGGCCATGGTCGATCTGAAAAAGGTTTTATGAGGAAGGTTTTAAAAGGGAGAGATTTTAAGTGTAAGGACTCAGATCTCAATGAAAGCACCATTTGTAGTGGAGATTTTCCGCTGCGAATAATCAGACAGTCAATCCACACAACAAGCGAGAGTGTATGTTTAAGATATAAGTGCAAAATAATAAATATAACACAGAAAACAGATAGAGATACGATTTTTTACGTAGAAACCCAAAATGGGAAAACCCACGGGGAGGAGAAAAATTCACTATAATACGTCAGTTTACAGGATTTATAGGTTTGTATTGGTGTTTCTTTGAGCTCTGATCTGAAGGAAAGCCCAAGACCTTAGTGGAAGGCCGAGAGTCCCCCCTTTCTCTTAGAGAAGAAAGTCTATTAGTACTAAACTATAGGCCCTGAAGTGGATGGGGCGTTCGAGAGATTTGCGTAGCTGCATGATCTTTATGTGCAAATTTGTTGTAAAGATCGTGATTGCTGGCGTGAGTTTAGATTGCATGCACGGAAGTTCGTAACTGTCCGCCTTGAGCGCATGGCATTACACATCTTCAGCGTGGGAGAGAAGAGACGGCGTGATTGCAGGCGAAGATCTCGGCGGTTGTTACTGAGGGCTTCTGGGTGAAGTCGGGTATGTTGAACTGCTAGTGACTCCAGAGAGTGATGCCTCCGGAACGGGGGTCGCTCCGGGACAGCTCTGGGTGGCAGAGCTTTAGAAATTAACTTGAGTTCAGGCTGGAGTGATTCTGCGAACTATGGATGCTCTCGAGAAGGTCTGATGTGACGGAGGCAGTTGATTGTTGCGGAAACTTCAAAAAAGAAACTTGGTTGCTTAGACATGTATCAGCATCTTACTGAGGGTCAATTTTTGACCACTACAGTATAGTTGGCATGAGATGGATGATATTATTAGTGCACATGGAAGATCTAGAGAAATGTTAATTCCCCGATATGATGTTCCAATGAATAATGGTAATAAATGACATTTTTAGCATGCCTAATGAGATAAATAATGATACTTGATCAATATCCAAAGTGCAAGCGATCTAACCGCAGACATGTAGCATTAAACAAGCCCTTGGTATCATGATTGGATGAGTGATAATATAGGTAAATCCAAAAAGGTTTTTAAAAGGATATAAGCTGTCATTAAAAGAGTTAGTAGAAAATATTTATATCAATTACAACAGGAATTCAGTTTTCTAAATGTCAGACTTTAAGAAACTATTTGAAAACCAGAATTTAGAAATTGTAGAATTAGAAAATATTTTCATGCTCATCGAGAACAATGAACATGGTAGGCAAAAAACATTGAAAGCAAGCCAAGAGTAAAAACGATGACATTAGATCAAGATCAAAAGTGCACATGGCATATCTAAGAGAGCAAATTGGTGGAGTCCCAGATATCAATTTCCAAGAAGAAACAATAATTAGGCAATATTGGTGGTGAGTACATTAGGAAATATTGGTTGTCAGTAAGTTAGGAGAAGAATAACTATACAAGAAATATGAAAAATGCAGGGAACTTATCCTAGAGAGTAGAATTGACGAAGTCAATCCTGTGTATCAAGTTCATGCGGCTAGCAATAAGTACGCAATATACATTGTCAATAAACATAAAGATGCAAAATGATGATTAATTTATCAACATCCGGTAGACGTAATATCCATATGAGGGAACAAATGAAACCCTAGGGATCATATTCTTATGAGTGATGATAAGTAGGGAATATACATAATTACCAAGCCCAAAAAAATATCCGACGTCATTGAAAGCAAGATTTAAAACCTTCTGAGAAATTTAGAATTTTGAAATTTAAAGCAACTTGTTGAGAAAGCTGATCACGATTTTAAAAAAATAATGAAAGCTATCTGAGAATTTCAAAGCTCAAGAGATTCTTCGATAATTTTAATAAAAAATAATATACTGACTTTAGTCCACTGAAATTAAAGTGAGAATATTAATGAACAATTTAAAATTTTGAAAAACCAGAACATTATTTTAAGGAACACCAAGAACAATAACCTAAATAGGTAAAATATGTTGTCAGTAAATTAATGGACAAGAAAAATGATACCAAATCAGGATAAAAGATGCACATGGCATCACAGGACAAAAGGTTGAAGTGCTAGTTATGAAGTAACGATGAAAAATAATAGTTCGGCAATATATACGGTCAGTAAATGTCACAAGATAGATGATAATATAGGATAAGTATAAAAGGTGCGCAAGACATATTCAAGGAGTAGAATTAATGAAACCCTTAATATCAAGTTTGGATGAGATAAGAACGCAATATACATTGCTGATAAGCATAAGGAGATAAATGATTGTGATTGATAGCACATCTATAGTGCAACTGTAAAAATTTCCAGAAAGATATATAATGTCATTAAAACCAAGAATTGTTGGAGATATTTTTGAAACCGGAAGTTTACAAAAGTCCAAAGGTCAAATTTGAGAAAATATTTGAAAACAATAACATTCTAAAGCCCATGTTAAAGAGTAAAAGCAATTTTTAGGGCATTTAATTATGTTTATGTAAAAAAAAAACTGATGAGTATAATATGACTTGTGAAATTCTCAACATCAAGAAAAAAAAACTAGCATATATGCATTCTCTGTAAGTCTAAAGGGTTCACAGGGTTACTGAATCAAGATTGGGAAGTTCATAGAGCATGAGTATGAAGGACTAAACTGAAGATGTGTGCTGTACCAAGGTTTCCATGATTAATCATAAGTAGGCAATTCACATTGTCTCTGGGTCTAAAGAGAGAGATTATGATATCATATCAAAGTCTAATGGGCACACGATCTACTCATGATAGAATATAACTTATGAAACCTCATTGTCAGTTGGGTTGTGTACTGATACAAGGGTAATATAGGTTGATGATAAGTATAGAAAGATGTACTTGTCACCAAAACTAATAGTTAGAAAATAATTTGAAAACTAATATAAATTTTTTGAAAGCATAAAAAATGTCAAATTCTGATAGAACTCTGTCTATCAAAAGTTTGGATGCATCGCTAAACGTGGGCCATGTAAATTGTCATAAGTCCAAAATGATGTACGCAGACACCTAAAGTAATAGTAGATTTTAAAAAGTATATATTTGAAATCTATCAAAGGTTTTCAAAAGACAAAATATCATTTTCAGTAAACTATTTAACAGCAATAAAATTAGGGAATGTCCAGATGATAAAACATTATAAACAGGAGATGACTAGGATCCTTTCAAAAGGATACGGACTGATCCTTCTCACTCAAATTCAACCCCATGACATTCAAATGTAAGATCCACTCCGTTCAAGTTGATCTACATTATTTGAAGTCTCTAAAAACCAAATATCATGGCATACGAATAATTTTATGCTTATTCATCAAGTGGTCGGAAAACGGACGACCAAAAGTAGTGAGTTGTTTATTTAATGGTGTATAATATTTTAAACCTAATAAAAATTGGTGTAGGTTTTTTAAAATATTTAGATCATAATCAAATGGTCGGATCGAGAATTTGTATGTCTAAAGTGTTGAAGTTGTGGAGCCTGATTGTCGACCTTGACATAAGACAACCCTCGAAGACACACTATGCTAGAAGAACTGAGAGACCCAGTTGCAGTGGTGGGAGTTAGGAGGACGAGAAGTCCAACCTCAGTGACTGGGAGGCGAGGCCTCGGGAAGAATCTCCTGAGAACTGAACCACCTTGTGAACTCCCCGAGTAAAGGCGTACTACAGGCAAGTGTGGGCAAGCATGGAGTTTCAGATGGTGGCATGTTCAAGTGCTTAGAGGATCTCTCGGAGTCTCGGGAGGAGCACTCCGAGCGACAAAGTAGAGTAACATCCCCAGGCGTAGCGAGGCGCAACGAATGCGGTCCAGCCTGAAAGCTTCATAATACAGAAAACTCAAGCCACGTGTCAAGGACAGTTTAGGGATGTCACAATTTATAACCCTAATTTTTTCTATAAATGGAGATGCGCAGTAATTAGGGTTTAACGAAGCAGTGAGAGTTTTTGTAAAGAACGACTGTGAGGTTCTCTTCTTCTCCCTGTAATATCTCGATAATAGTGGATTTGCGAGCGACTCCGTGACTTTTCTCTGTTTGGATTTTTCATGTAAATTCTGGTGTTCTGTGTGTATTATCTTGTGATAAATGTGCAATTTATGCATCATTTCTGATCTGATTTGTTCTTATTTATCGTCATCGTGAAAGCCATTCCCCAACATAGTCATAGATTTAGGCAAAATGCTATTTTCGGTCATTCATTTTACACATACTTGACGGATAAGCAAAAAAATTCAAATGACATGATTTTTTATTTTTAGAGACTTCAAATAATATAGATCAAGTTGAACGGAGTGGATCTTGCATTTGAAATGTCGGGGGTTGAATTTGAGTGGAAATTATTCGGGACCGAATCCTTTTAAAAGGATCATAGTTTATCTCTTATAAACAGTGTGCTAAGTTAAAAACTATGCGTAAAAAAAAGGATCAAATAGTTTGAGAAAAATTCATCAAAAGTTTAGAATTTTGAAATTAAAATAAACTAGCTGTAAACACCACTTATGATTTAACAAAATTTCAAAACTTATGGCACAAGTATGAAGAGAAAAAAAGATACTTTTCAATAATCCTCATAAAAAACATATAGGAACTTTAACACAAATTAGAAGTGATGACCCGTAGAAGTAAAGAAAATGTTGAATCTATAAAAAAAATCATTTTTGCACTTTTCGAGAAGAGTATTCTTAGGCATATATGGGTTGTCAAACAGGCCACAAAGATGAGAAAAAAAATGTTGAAGGCCGTAATAATAATCCCTGATGATTAATGATAAGAAAGCAATACGAACATCGGTAGATTAAAAATGATGATATTGAATCAATTTTCTAAAGCACAAAATTTCTTCAAATGGAAGTAGAATTAATTAAACTTCTGACATGTGCAAATGAATAAAATAAAGAGAAAGAATGCATTCTTAATAATTTTAAAAGGAGTGTATGGGCACCAAGTTTGAAGCCACATATTTGACAAATGTCTTGGTTGGCACATTTTCATGTGAAAGAATAGAATTGATGAAGTCTTCATTGTAAAGGTGGGATGAGTCCTAATGCATGTTCCATTCACGAAGTTGACAAGTCTAAAAAGGAAGTTTCCACCTAATTAATATTTGGCATAAAATATTTTGAAAGCCGAAGTGTTTTCGAAGATGTTTAAAAATGTAAAATTTTGACAAAACTATCTGAAAAGGTAAAGTTGGAAGTATCTATTTACATTTCAGAAAAATGCTCAATACAAAACTATAAGTACTTTAAAGATGTTAAGTTGGGTTATTAGTAATGGGTTATTGGGTTCCTACTCATATACTCACTTGTTTTCTATATATACCTTGTACCTTCTCTTATGAAAGATCAATAAATTCCTTTCTATGGTTTCTATTTCTCTACATGGTATCAGAGCCAGAGAAACCCTAACCTAAAATCCACCACCATCTTCTCAAAATTCTCCTTCTCCTCAACCATCACCCTAACCTTAAAAACCTAACCTCTAGGTTGTCGCCATCTTCTCCAACGCCTCCAAGAGGTGTGCCACCCTCTCCAAAGTCTCCAGGAAATTGCCGCCAACCTTCCTTCTTCTCCAAGGAGTTTCGCCAACACTCCTAGGTGTCGCCATCACTCCTAGGCAACGCCACCCTTCCAAGAGGTGCGGCCCTCACTCCTAGGTTGCCGCCACCCTTCCCTCTTCTCCAAGGAGTGATGCCACCAGGAAGTATTCTCCAAGAGATCTCAAATATCGTCATAACTACTCAAAAATCAGATTTTTACATCTGATCTGACTATTTGGATGCTCTACAAGACTTGTCTTGCTCAAAAATCAAATTTTTTTATCTGATCTGGCTATTTCAGGCTGAGAAATTGGTTCCTTAACGCAATTCTAGATGTCTACGCCTCTATTGGTAATTAAGTTGCTTGTTTCTCTCGCTTACTGGCTGTTTACTGCTACTACTGTCTGATTTCTGGTAATTTATCTAACTAGCTAGTATGTCTGACACTACAAGCTCCTCCTCCATTATGATCTCCTCTTGATGGTTGAGACTTTTGTTCCCAAGACAATGTTGGGGAATGAATCCAACTACTTGTTATGGGCGCAGGCGTTCCGTATATTCTTTGGCGCTCAAAACAAATTGACTCAACTCCTTCAAGCTCCACCTGCTATTACACAGATCCTACTTATATGACCTAACTTACTGGAGATTATTCTTTGATGACATGGCTTCTCAACAGTCTAAAGGAAAAGATTACTGGTAGTGTTATGTTCTTGACTACTGTTAAAAATATGTGAGATACACTAAAGGTGATGTATGACAATAAGAAGAACCCCTCGAGGGTGCTTGAGATTTATGAGCGTCTGTTTGAGCTCAAACAGGGAGACAGATTTATGCCCGAGTTCTATGGCAAACTCAAAAGTCTTATTGATGAGTTAGAGATGCATTAGTCTGTTGTTACTGATGTGGCGACACTAAGGGGATATCGTCAGGATCTAAGGGTATCAAAATTTCTATCTGGCTTGAGTCCTATACTACGATCTCAGGTGCGGGATCAGATACTAGAAGGAGATAGTATTCCCACGTTGACTGCCACCTCGAGAGTTATGCGGGTCTCTACTAGATCCGATGTTTCATCTGCACCATCCATTGAACAATCTACCATGATTTCTGGGCACGGCAGAAGTTGTGGTCGTGGCCACGATTTTGGAGGACAAGGACGTTGACTCGTTAGAGGTGGATGTGAGTGCCCCTGAGAAAAGCCCCCAGCAACGTAGGCATTGTGGACGTAATTAATCACATCCCCGAAAAGTGCTGGGAGAAATTTGGTTAACCTGAGTAGGCACGGCTGTGGTACTTCTCAGAGTTCATCTGCTATTCCTGGCTCTTTCACGGTTGTACTGGCGCAGGAGTATGATAGACTCTGACAGCTAGAGTTCTCTCAGAACTATCTTTCAGCGACTCATGCATCTGCTTCAGGTAAGCACGTCTATACTGCCTCTCCTCAAAAGCCCAAGATATTAGACTCAAGAGCCCCCATCCCATATGACAGGTGTTAAACAATAGTTTATTTCATTAAATTTATCACGTGTCAACTCCTCTATTAAAATTGCCGATGGTACTCATTCTCTTGTATTAGAAAATGGGATAGTTCACGCTACTCCATCCTTGACCCTCAAGGATGTTCTATATGTTCCACAATTTCCTGTTAGTCTCTTGTCTATCAGTCAGCTTACTAAACATAATAACTGCAAAATAACCATTTTCTCTTCTCATTGTGTGTTTCAGGACTTGTCGACATGGAAGAGGATTGGTTCAGGGCATTAGAGAGGAGGCATATACTATTTGGATGATCGAGTGACCCCTATTGGCTTGGTTGCAGGCCAGCCTGATCCAATTTTACTTTGGCACTGGCGCTTAAATCATCCTTCTGTAGAGAAGCTTCTGCTGTTATTCCTGATGAGTCCTCTATTTTTTTTAAGTTGTGAGTCTTGTGAGTTAGGTGGTAAGCATCACCGTGCTACTTTTCATAGTCGAGACAATAATCGTACTAGTTCTACATTTGAGTTAGTTCATTCTGATGTCTAGGGTCCTAGTCGTGGTGCCCTCTAATAAGAGCTTTAGATATTTTCTGCTCTTTGTTGATGACTTCTCTCACATGACGTGATTGTATCTCCTAAAGAAAGATCAGAAGTTTCTAGTGTTAGTAAACTTTTCTTTAATAAAAATAAAAAAATCAGTTTTCTACTTAAATTCGTGTGCTTTGTACTGACAATGCCTTAGAGTATGTTAAAACATATGTATCTAATTTTTATTCCAAAAATGAGATTATTTATCAGACCTCTTGTTTTCATACATCCCAACAAAATAGAGTTACTGAACGCAAACATAGAAACATTATGGATGTCGCTAGAGCCATAATGATTCATATGAGTATTCTGAAATATTTACAGTCTGATGCGGTGTTAAGTGTTTGTCATCTGATTAATAGGATGTCCTCTTTTGTTCTCGATAAAAAATCTCCATTCTTGTCTCTTTCCTAACAAAACACCTTTCTCCATGACTCCCCGTAATTTTGGCTGCACTTGTTTCGTTCAGGACTTGTCTCCTGGGCTCAACAAGTTATCTCCTAGATCTATATAGTGTGTCTTTGTTGGGTATTCTAGAACACAAAAAGGATACCGGTGCTATAATCCCTCAATCAGGAAGTATTTGGTGTTTGTCGTTGCCTCCACATGCTTTTACTGTTTCTTCGCTATTACCGCCAGTAGAAACTACGGACCCCTTACAACAAAGCCAGTTTGAGATTTCAGATATGTTTACACTTATCACCCAACGGTTCCTGCCTCCGAACCAGCTCCGACTAACCCCTCTCTAGTAGAGGGTCCACCACCATCAGCATCTCCCTTTAATCTTGATATTCTCATTACCCTTCAAAAAGGTAAACAGTCTTGCACTGATCATCCTATTTCGAATTTCATTTCTTATGATCACCTTAACCCCATTTTTTGCCAGTTGATCCTATCTTTGTCTTCTGAGTCTATACCCAAGTCTTATACAGAGCCTTTATTGGTACCTGCCTAGAAGCAGGCTATAGATGAAGAGATGGAAGCCTTTGTGTCTAGAGGAACTTGGGAGTTGATTTCGGCACCAACAGATGTTGGCTGTCACTGGGTCTTTACTTTAAAGTATCGCCCATATGGATCTGTGGATAAATATAAGGCCAGGCTCGTGAACAAAGATTATACTCAGACATATGGCATCGACTAATTTAAGACATTCTTGCCAATTGCCATGATAAATTTTATCAGCATTCTGTTCTCCATTACTGTTAACCTGTCATGGCCATTATGCCAACTAGATGTTAAGAACGCTTTCTTATATGGGGATCTTCAAGAGGAAGTTTATATAGAGCAACCCCCAGGCTATGTTGCTCAGGGCCAAAAGTTTGTCGTCTCAAGAAAGCAATATATGGACTCAAGTAGAGTCCACCAAGGGCGTGGTTTGAGAAGTTCAGCCTTATCATTCCTGATATTGGCTTTCACCTGTGTCATTCAGATCACACTGTCTTTGTTCGGGGCACAAAGTCTGGCATTATAGTTCTGGATGTTTATGTTGATGAAATTTTGCTGACTATTGGAGACTAAGAATTGAGAAGTCCGGTAGTGAATCAACTAGGCTATTAGAAACTAAGAAGTATCTTAAGCGTCATTTTGTGACCAAGGACATAGAATGTCCAAAATACTTTTTGGGAATTGAAGTTACTTCTTTCCCAGCGAAAGTATGCTTTGGATCTTCTTGAAGAAGCAGGACTTTTAGGATGCAAGCCTACTACCACTCCAATAGAAGCTAATGTGGATTTATGATTTGATGATAGTCATACACTTGATAATCTGAGAAGATATAGAAGAATGATTGAGAAGTTGATATATCCTATGAATAGTAGGCCAGATAACCTTTGTTGTAGGGGTACTAAGTAGATTCATGCATCAGCCCAGAAAGACTCATTGGTTAGCTGTATTAAGGGTTCTGATTTACATCAAGAGTTGTCCAGAAAAAGGGTTGGTGTACACGAAATATAGGCATATACGCGTTTTGGATATTCGAATTCTGGTTATGCTGGTGACAGAGAAGACATGAAGTCTACTACTGGGTATTGCACCTTTATTGCAGGAAATCTGGTGACTTGGATGAGCAAAAAGTAAGATGTTGTGTCTCGCTCGAGTGCAGAAGCTAAGTATAGAGATATGGCTCATACGGCATGCGAGATGGTGTTGCTAAAAAAAATCTGCTGATGGAGCTTGATTTCAGACAGCCTAGGCCCATGCCTATGTATTGTGATAATCAGTCCGCCATCTACATTGCCCATAATTCTGTATTCCATGAAAAGCCCAAACACATTGAGATTGACTGTCATTTTGTCAGAGATCCTAAGACAAAGAAGGTGGTTATGTTCTAATTCACACCGTCTTCAAAGCAGTTGGTTGATCTTCTTACCACAGCTGCCTCAGTTGAGGTGTTTTCTGATCTATGTAACAAGCGGGGCATGTTAGATGTCTATGCTCCAGCTTGAAAGAGAGTGTTAAGTTGGGTTATTAGTATTGAATTATTGGGTTGCTACCCATATACCCACCTTATTTTCTATATATACCTTGTACCTTCTCTTATGAAATATCAATCAATTCCTTTCTAGGCTTTCTATTTCTCTACAAAAGATTTTGTGAAAATACTGAAATATTTCACTAAATCCTAAAGGCTCAGAATTTTATCAGTTAATAGGTATTTGTTGATAACTTTTATATGATTTGCACACGGACCTTGTCACTGAACCGAAAAGGCATGAAGACTAAAAAGGCATGAGGTAAATAATAAGGAAATAAGTTGACGACATCCTCGATATCAAGTCCTAATTAGTAATGATAAGGCAATGCCATCGTGAGAAGATGATAGATAATAGTACAAGATCAATTTTCTAAAAGCATATCATGCATCTTGGGTCTCAGTAAAATCAATGCAACTTTCAACGCCAAGTTCAAATCAATAAAAAAAACAGGGGATAAGCATTACAACGCACCAAGATTGAAAGGTAATCATTACAAGGGATGACAACAAGGGATAAGTCTAAAAGGTAGTCATTACAACGCACCAAGATTGAAGGCACTAGATAGCATGACAACAAATAGATGACATCGTATCAAGTTTGCAATGAAAATGAGTAGTAGTCAATATATATTGACAGTAAACGTAAAGGGATAGATGATATTGGACCAATGTTTGAGGTGCACAAAAAGTATATGGGATAGAATAGAATTGATGAACCCACAGCTGTTAAGTTGGGATGACCATAAGTAGACCTATACTATTGATAAGCGTAAATATATGCATGTTGACACCAGTCAGGAAACCGCTTTATCAAAATGCTTAAGTTGTTGGATTCTAAGCTAACAATGTACATCAAACTGAGTGAACACCTAATATTTACCCACATATGGGCCTTTGAGCCACGTGAAAAGATCTTAACATGGGACGACAAAGCAAACAGGGGTAAACAAATATATTTTAATTGACAGTTATGAGGTTTCAACCCTAGACCTCTTTTGAGACCTGGTACTGATACATTTAAGAAAACCACTTTATCCAACAGCTCAAGTTGTTGTATTTTAGAGGGAAAATGTACATCAAACTAATGAAACATTTAATAAAACCTAAAGTAACTGTTGGTAAAAAGGTTAAAAACTAAAAAAGAGTTTTAAAATTATAAGAAATCAAATGTTTCGAAAACTCTTCAAAAATATAGAAGTTTAAAATATTTTTATTAAAAAAATATTTCAAAAGTCTGCAGTAAAAAAATTATAAGTACAATACGATTTCATGGTCTAACAGAAATTCTGCAAATTTTAGGACTGAAAATAAAAGAAACCAGGAGAGAACAATGCTTGTGATTTCTCAAAACTTTAAAAGCTATCGCAAAGTTTTACAGATAAAACATATATTTTCAATTATTTTTCTAAAAATCCGCATATGGACTTTATTACTACCGAATCTGAAAGCACAAAAGGTCAGATACCGAATTGAGGCATATCACAAGAGAGCAAGTTGATGGTGCCCTCCATATCAAGTCCATATGAATACATGACAAGGCAATATTGTTTTCAGTAGGTAAGAGATGATGGAAAATGTTAATCTCTTAAGAGCATGTAATTTATCCAAGTGGGAGTAGAATTAATGAAACTCTGGACATCATACATCATTAAATGTATTATTTCAAAATCTAAAGTGTATGGCTGAAAATAATGAATCAAAATTGAAGGAGCATACGGCAAAACTATGAGGGACTAACTTGACGATGTCTCTGTTTCAAGATACACAAATTAATGATTAGTAGACAATGTAGAGTATCAATAAGCCAAAAGAGACAGAAACATGCCTTGTACTTGACAAGGCCCACTTGACAAAGCCCACAGTATTAAGCTGAACTTAGAACATGTAATTGGGCCTTGTACTTAACAAGTCTTAAAAAAGGTGTGGTTAAATAAAATAGTATTAATATTTTAAAAGCTAATAAGATTTTTGAAAGTAATAAATTTCAAAGTTTGAGAAAACTATTTAAAAACATTAAACTTAGGATAATTAAGCCGAATGCATTCTAAAATAGTCTAAAAGTTACGCATGGAGATAATGCACCAAGACTAAAGAAGGCACATAGTTGGAATGACTATTAATAGATAATGTCTCAGTATTAAGGTCATGTTATTATTTACAAGTAGGCAATATATAGTGTTAGTAAGGCCAAAGGGCTAATGATATTGGACAATGTAACCAGGACAAAGAGTATAATTGATGAAGCCCTTGATGTTTTGGTATGGTTGTTTACACATGGATAATATACATTGATGTTAATTAGGTAAAATGTGATATCAGATAAAATTCTAAGGTGCATGGAAAGAGCAAAATGATGAAGCCTTCAACGTTAATTGGGGATCAGTATGAATACGTGAGCCATATACATTTTGACAAGCTTTCTTATGACATGGATTATTTCAGAGTATTATAGCTAAATAGACATTTCAATAATTTCTGTAAAGTCCACATGTGAATGTTATTATCCCCATGCCTGAAAGTGCAGGTGAAGAGTGCATGAGGATATCACTACGGACTTAGTTGATGATATCCTTATTGTCAATCCCAATTGGGAATGATAAGGCAGCATCATTGTCAATAAATGATAGATGGAACTAGATCAATTTTCTAAGAGATGTACCTGAGTGGGAATATAATACTGGAATTCTCAACATCAAGTTTGGATGAAATAAAAAAACGTTGAAGATATGTATCTTCTAAATCAAGTCTAAACATTATTTGTGCACACTGAACCAAGATTGAAGGCATGTATAGCATAAATATGAATTGATGTCTCAGTATCAAGTTTTCCATAACTAATGATAAGTACGGAATACACTATGAGTAAGCTTAAATAGATAGTTGATGATATGGATCAATGTCTAAGGGGTGTGCAATGTACTTGTAACAATGTAAGATCGATGAAATGTGTCAAGTTTGGAAGTATCAATTATGCAAGATATGTTGCTACAAGTCCAAAAGATGCACGTGGTTTCAAATAAGTACGAATTTGTAAAAGATATTTTTAAAAGCTACAAAACATTTTCAAGATTCAAAAGTTATCCATTTCTTTTTTAAAACATAATTTAGATGGAAAGTACAAAATTTGGAAATATCTAAATGAGAAAAAAAAATAAAAAAACATTTCCAATTAAAAACTATATGTACTCTAAAATTAAATAATTTATACAAAATTTCTGCAACTCTCAGAATTTTGAATGAACAAATGAAACTAGTTGTAACCCTTTATGATTTTCCAAGATATAAAATCTATTTCAGACTTTTGTAGATAAAAAGATATTTGTTGATAATTTACATACAAACTGAATATGGACTTGAGTATTACAAAAAGAAAAATAATGGACGGTAATTAAATGAAAATTTGAAGTCGTAGAAAACATTTCACCATTTCCAAGAACGGTGTTCTTATATATTACAAATTGTCAAAGTTCCAAAAGAGATGGATGATGATACTAGATCAAGAATAAAACTACACGAGGCAGATAGCTGGAGTAAAGTTGATCATGTGCTAACTACCAAGTGATAAGTAGGTGATAGATGATGGCATTGGATCAATTTTTTAAAAGCATGTGATTTATCCATGGAACCTCTCTACATTTTGGGATGAACACAAGTAGGCTATATGCACTCTCTGCAAGTCCAAAAGGTATGGATGGGGATATTGAATCAACATTAAGGCACAAGTAGAGATACCAACAGACAATGTCTACATATATGCCATATAATATGCATTGCCAACAAGTCTAAAAGAGAAAAGCTATAAATACTTCGAGATGTGTAATCATTTTCTATAAGTGCTTTGCAAGTATAGAAAATTATAGAGTACTACACTAATAAAAATTACAAGTAGAAAGTAAAAAATTTCAAAAGGTGAGCTTAATCAAACCTGCAAGTGCCACTAAAGCTAAAAAAAGGTTTTAAAAAGTATAAAAATATCAAATTCTGAATAATCCTTTCACTATTGTCAACTAAAGTAATAATTAATATAACATATTTGAAAACTAATATTTTAGAAGCTTAAAAATGTCAAATTTGAAGAAAATTTTTAAATGTGGTCAAATAGTTGATAGAAAATATTTTAAGCTTTTGCAAGCTTTAAAATGTCAAATTTTGAGAAAATTATTTGAAAAACATAAAGCAAAAATAAATTGCATTCTTTGAAAATAAAACTATTAGAAATCATGATGGTTAAAAAATATAATTTGAAAAAGAATTTAAAATTACATCTAATGGAAACTGCAAGTACTTTAAGATTTAGCACTTTTTTGAAAAGCCTAGTTTTTTTTCCCACGAGTTCAAAGTAAAGTATGTTTTCATCTAAACAGATGATAGAAAATAATTTGAAAGCTAATAAGGATTTGAAATATATAAATATGTTGAAATCGAACAAGTACTTTTAAGAATAAATACATTAAACATATAAATATTTGAAAACAAAGTCTCCTAAGTAAAAACTATAAGTACTTTGAAATGGTTAGTAAAAACTATAAGCACTTTAAGAGTTAATATGGCTTTCAAAGGCTATGGAAAAGAAAGAAACTTCAATTTTTGGCAAAGACCATCAAAATATTTAAAGTTAAGAAACATAATTTGAAAAACAATTTCAAAAAGTATGCTTAGTAAAAAATTAAAGCACTCTGAAAGTATAAAAATATGACAAGGTAATTTGCCAATAAAACCTATAAATAAACATTTAAGAGAATTTTAAAATGTATATGCTTAAAAAATAGACTCATTATTACAGCTAATATTGCTTTTGAGAGTATAAAAATGTCAATTTTTATAAAAACAACCATAAAGTAATATTTAATACTTTAAAACTACTAAGATTTTAGAAAGTACAAGAACTCTCAACATCATGTTCAAATGATTAACAATAAATAGCTTACATGCATTCTCAGTAAGTCTAGAAAAAGGTACGGATGACGATGTTGAATCAACAGGCACATACAGCATGAGGGAGCATATGATGTCTCGGTATCAAAAATCATGATTTACAGTTCACAATATATGATGTCAATACTTATGCAATATAATGTTGTCAATATGCCTAAAGCGATTTCATGATGACACCAAACTTGGATGGAAAGTGTACAAGGATATCAAGAGGGAATAAAAGTGACCCCCGGTATCAAGTTTGGATGAGTGAATATAAGGCAACTTGCATTGGTAGATGATGATATTGAATTAATATTTGCAAGAGTTCGTGATGTATTTGAGTTGAAGTGGAATTAAGAAACTTGAAATCAACTTCAAATGAATAACATAAGTAGGATATATGCAATCTCAGTAACTTTAATAGTCATGAATGGCAAAACTGGATCAAGATTAAAAGCAGATATAGAATAACACTATATGCGAGTAAATTGATAAAGTCCAGGCGTCAAGATTCGCATGATTAAAATAAGTAGGCAAATTACATTGTTACTAACCCAAAAAGTGATGGATGATAATACTAGATAAGTGTCTTCAGAGCATGCAATGTACTCGTGAGAGACTAGAATTAACATAAGAGAGTAGTAGAATTAATGAAGCCCTCAGTGTCAAGTTGGGATGAGTACTGATACATGGGCCATACTTTTCTAGGAAGTCCAAAAAGGTATATGATATCAATGAAAAATGGAGTTAATAGAAAACATTTTACAAACTATGAATCATTTAAAAATGTCCAAAATGTCAGGTTTTGTGAAAACTATTTGAAAACATTAAAATTCAAAAAATATATATTTATAAAGAATTTTGAAATATATGCTCAAACAAAACACTATTAGTACTTTAAGGTTTAATAAATTATAAAAAAATATAAAAAATTTAGAGTTTTGAAATTAAAAGAAAATAAAAGCGAAAATGTTTTGTGATTTACCAAAATTTTAAGATTTACGTCATATTATAAATGCATAAAGAGATATTTCTGATAATGTTGATATAAGTTGCATGTTGAATTCAAAAATGATGGAATATAAATGAGTAAGAAATTTGAAGTTGTATAAAACATTTTCGATCTCTTCGAGAACAATAACCTTCTTAGGCAATATAAGTTGTCCGCATGCATAAAGAAATGGACAATGATATCAAATCAAGATCAAAGGTGCACGTGTTATCAAGTTTCAATAAGGATAAGAAGGCAAGATGCATGTCAGTACAACTATGGTGAAGTTGTAGAATTCTTTTCAGAATTTTACAAATAAAAAGGTAATGTTTCTATGGTTTTCATAAGAAAACATATGGACCTTTCCATTACTGAACTTCAAAATGATGGAATATAAATAACTAGAATTTTTTGAATTAGTAGGTCCATGTTTTTCAAGAACTATGCTTTATTATGCAATATATGTTGTCAAATGCCTAAATGGGGAAGCAAAAGTTGATGTACTCATTGTCAAGTTCAGATGAGTAATGATAAGAAGGGAAGTTATCTCCCAACGGTAGCCTACAATAGATCACATGATGTATCTTAGTGGGAATAATGAACCTCGTGATATCAAGTTCATATGAATAACAATAAGTAGGGTATAATGAGTCTAAAAAGCACAGATGGCGATATTGAATCAAGATTATAGGTGCATGTAGCATGATTACGGGGGAGTAACTATGTCCAGGTATCAAGATTCCCATGATTAACAACAAGCAGGCAATACAGTTTATGAGTAAGCCTGAATAGATATGATATACCAGGTCAATGTTGTTTAAAGTGCATGTGATGTCCCCTCGAAAGAGTAGAATTGATGAAGCCCTTGATAGATGGGCCAGACACGTCGGACATCAACAAAATTAAAATTAATAGATAGTACTTTACAAACTGTGACTGGAGTGAGAAATTCCAAATGCTAGGTTTTGAGAATATTACTTAAATATATTAAATTCATAAATATCATAGAAGAACCATTTTCAACACAAATTCAACTGTACTTCAAGATTTAATAGTCTGAAAAAATCCTGAAATTATAGAATTTTAAAGTTTAAGGAAAAAATATCTGCAAAATCCCTTTGTAAGTTATCAAATTTTTAAAAGCTAAAATTTTATATATAGAAACAAATTTTTAATTTTGATAATACTGACTTTACTATTACTGAACTTAAAACTGATGGAATACAAAAGAGTAATCTAGAAATTTAAAGTTCTAGAAAAAACGTTCATGCATTTCAAGAGTAGTAATCTTGATAGGTATAAATAGTTTGTCAATATACCTCTAGTGATGGATGTTGATACCAAAACAACACTAAATGCAGGATGCATATCATAAGGGAATAAGTTGGCAATGTCCTGGGTGTAAAGATACAGAATGTAAAGGTTAGAAACAATTTGCACAATTGGTAGTAACCTATGGTTATAGATGTTATTGGATCAATTTTAAGAGCAAGGAAGTGGAGTACATTTAATGGAACTCTGACTTTGAATGAATAACAATCAATAGGAATATATGCATTCTCAATAATTCTAAATGTTATTGATATCAAGTTCATATTGAATAACGATAAGTAGGGTATAATGAGTCTAAAAAGTACAGATGGCGATATTTGAATCAAAATTATAGGTGCATGTAGCATGATTATGGGGGAGTAAATACATCCAGGTATCAAGATTCTCATGATTAACAACAAGCAGGCAATACAGTTTATGAGTAAGCCTGAATAGATATGATATACCAGGTCAATGTTGTTTAAGGTGCATGTGATGTTCCCTCCAAAGAGTAGAATTGATGAAGCCCTTGATAGATAGGCCATACACGTCGGACATCAACAAAATTAAGATTAATAAGATAGTACTTTACATAATGTGAATGGAGTGAGAAATTCCAAATGCTAGGTTTTGAGAATATTACTTAAATATATTAAATTCATAAATATATACATAGTAGAACCATTTTCAACACAAATTCAACTGTACTTCAAGATTTAATAGTTTGAGAAAAATCCTGAAATTATAGAATTTTTAAGTTTAAAAAAAACTATCTGCAAAAATCCCTTTGAAAGTTATCAAATTTTTAAAAGCTAAAATTTTATATATAGAAACATATTTTAATTTTGATAAACACTGACTATTATTACTGAACTTAAAACTGATGGAATACAAAAGAGTAATTTTGAATTTTAAAGTTCTAGAAAACACGTTCATGCATTTCAAGAGTTACTAGTAATCTTGATAGGTATAAATAGTTTGTCAATATACCCCTAGTGATGGATGCTGATACCAAAACAACACTAAATGCAGGATGCATATCATAAGGGAATAAGTTGGCAATGTCCTGGGTGCAAAGATACAGAGCGTAAAGGTCAGACACAATTTGCACAATTGGTAGTAACCTAGGTTATAGATGTTATTGGATCAATTTTAAGAGCAAGGGAGTGAAGTACATTCAATGAAACTCTTGAACTTTGAATGAATAACAATCAAAAGAAATATATGCATTCTCAGTAATTCTAAATGTTATGCACAATGATAATGAATCTCAGTATCAAGTTTTCAATGGTTAACAATAAGTAGGCCACACATATTGTCGCAAAGATTAAAAAGATAGATGATGATACCAGTTCGATGTCAAAAGTGCATGTAACACATTCATGACTGCATAATGAAGCCCTCAGGATCAAGTCGGGATGAGTACTGATAAAATGGGCCCTATATAAATGAACATCAAGGAGTAGGATACATGCAATCTCAGAAAGTAAAGGTACAAAAAGCAATGTTGAATCAAGGTTAAATGTGCATATAGCATGTTTGTCAGTAAAGATGTCTCAGTATCAACACTATAATCAGAGACACAATTCTTCATTACAATAAACACAGGTGATGGTTGTTGTCATCATACAAACTATTCATTTGTTAAAATATGTAAAGACTATATCTTAATAAGACAAAGAAACCTCAAAATGAAAAGTCAGCATGCAATTCAACCATAACTATTTCAGTGAACCAATACGTAAAAGATTAATAGAAAGGAATTAAGTTTCAATTGATACCATGAGCTTAACAACATTGAGTGACTTTTCTGCATTTGAGGGCCACAACTCAGGGTTGAGGTAGTGCAAAGGGCAGCTTCTCAAGCAACCAACGCTCAGGTGGCAACATAAGGCAGTGTTGCCTGCTCAAATACAAAGGACAAAACAAGATCAAATGTATAATGGAAAGAGAAGAGGGTCAGAACTAAAGATTTACAAACTGCAAATGCTCCCACTTTTATCTAGACAGAACTAGAGTTAAGAGATATTCTCACACAACAGATATAGAAATAATAATCCCTTCAAAATTGCTAAACATATCCTTTAATACAATATAGACCTGCAACAAACTACCAGTAAAGAATCAGAAAAGAGAAGGGAAGGCAGAAGCACTTCAAGTAAAAATAACCATAAGGACGAACTATTGACTATCAACCTTAAACATTTGCTTTCTAGAATGGCCAAATAAGGACACTCTGCTCCGCTTGATGAGAAAAATATGGCTACAGATATGTAGTAATTTCCTTTAAACCTAGCATGGACTAAATAAAAAAGCTTTCTCCCAGCCCTAAATGGAACACCGTGTTGGCTGGCCGTCACCTACATATCCAATTTCAGTAAGCAACTCCAAGTCCTCCAAATACATAATTCCCACAAATTTTATCTTAACCTAAAGGAAAATTCTCATTCTTTGCATGTACCATTTCGCAATCCACCTAAGACAAGAGACAAATTTGGCAATAGAGGTTCTGGTAGCAGAAGCAGTAAACAAAGATATCCCAAGAAATTCCAAAAAACAAAAGAACATGTCCTTGCACCTTGCTAATACTCCTACCACTGAATGTTCATAAAGTTAGAAGGGAAATATATTGGAATTCTCAGAACAAATGCATTGTCAAAGCATAATTAAAAAAGGACATAAATAGCTACCTTCAAGCACGCGAGCCTCGAGGGTGTTCCTAATGCATGTTAGATACAATCGTAGAGTGTTTCCCTGATAATTTCAAACAAAACAAATTCAGACCACCAAAGATTGTAGAATAGTTCTCTAAGCTGAACTTAAAAATAATTCTCTAAGCCAGGTCAATTGTCACCCAATCCACACAAAATGTGTAATAAAATATAAAACTCAATTCCTGCAAAGAAAAATGTCAATTGAATCAAACTTATTCAATCAACAGTAAAGCAAAATTTACTCAAAAGAAAATTCTAGATAGAAATTTATTCCTCTCAGAGAACAAAAAATGTACATAAATAGCTACCTTCAAGCACGCGAGCCTCGAGGGTGTTCCTAATGCATGTTAGATACAATCGTAGAGTGTTTCCCTGATAATTTCAAACAAAACAAATTCAGACCACCAAAGATTGTGGAATAGTTCTCTAAGCTAAACTTAAAAATAATTCTCTAAGCTAGGTCAATTGTCACCAAATCCACACAAAATGTGTAATAAAATGGAAAACTCAAATCCTGCAAAGAAAAATGTCAATTGAATCAAACTTATTCAATCAACAGTAAAGCAAAATTTACACAAAAGAAAATTCTAGATAGAAATTTATTCCTCTCAAAAAACGAAAAATGTAGAATTAAACAGTTCTGCGGGCAGGATTGAATCAATGAGAGAACTGTGTACTTTCATTGCCCATCAAGCTACAGCAGGGCATTTCCTCATGTTATACTGCCCTCATGTGCATTGTCTCTCTGCAACTCTCTCTCATTTATTTCTGCCGTTCCTCTTTCAGATCCAAAGACAGTAGCTAGCCTACACACTTATACTCTAAATTATAGGCTTGAAACTAAATATGCAGATATTTCTCTCTATTTTAGTCGGATCAAACTTGTCATCAAATTCCATGCCAAAATTGCTGAAAATTTTGAAGCAGAACCCATCTCTGAGACAATAGAACAAGGAGAAACCATCCCATGTAAAATCTACACTAACATGAATAAAAAAAAAAATCAGAAAACAGAAAAACAATACAAACTTAGGGCATGTTTGTTTCGCCGCAAAACGTCGCAAGTCGTAAGTCGTAAAATGAGAATAGAAAAAGTGAACTATAGCAGAGAAAATATACTGTGTTTTACAGTGTTTGGTTGGTAAAGTGAAAGTGTAAATGGAAAAGTATATTGCGTTTTACGGTGTTTGGTTGGTAAAGTGAAAGTGAAAATGAGAAAGTATATTGTGTTTTACGGTGTTTGGTTGGTAGCTTAAAAGTGTACGTGGAAAAATTGGCACAAAATTAACTGTAGCAGTGATTTAAATATTATAAATACTATTAAATTAAATATACTATTGAAAATTAAATTGTATTAATAAATTTGAGATAAAATATTATAATTTTAATATTTTAATTAAAACAATAATATTAATAAAATATTAGTAAAATTAGTAAAATATTACTAAAATATTAACTAAAAAATAATTATAAAATTTTAAGAAAATCTAGAGAACATTAATAAAATTTTAAGGATACTAATAAAATAAAATATTAAAAAAATCTTAAGAAAAATAATAAAATATAGTTATAATATTATAATATTATAAAATACTTAAGATTATTATAATATTAAATTTATTATAATAATATTGTAATATTATAAAAATATAAAATTAACAAAGTAAAATATAATTATAAATTTAATAATAAAATATGTTATAATATTATTATAATGAATTATTACAATATTAATATAATAAAATATTATATAATTTAAAGTATATTATAATATTAATAAAGTAATTATTTATATTAAGAAATAAATAAATTAAATATATAATAATATTATATTAAAGCATATTATTGTTTTATATAATAAAATATTAAATCTAAATAAAATATTAAGAAAATTGGTGTAAATATTAATAAAATAATAAAGTATTAAATAACAATATGAAATTAAAATATTAAATTAAAATATTAAATATTAAATATTAAAATAATATTAAAAATAATAAAAAACTAAAAAAACAAATATAAAATATTAGGTAAGAAATTAAACACTATTAAAAATATTAAATATATAAATATTTAATAATATTAAATTATATATTGATTATCGAGTAACTGCTTTGGGACTGCAAGTGTATTACAAGTAGAATTTACATGACCACAAAATTAACTGTAGCAGTTGCAAGTGGGAAAATTTGAGTGTAAAAGTGAGATTTATATGACCACAAATTTAACTGTAGCAACTGCAAGTGGGAAATGAGAGTTGTATTTTGCAAGATGTTTTGCAACGAAAAAAACAACGGAAAATGGAAAAGAAGTTTTACGACTTGCGATTTTACGGCTTTTTGCGGGGAAACAAACAGGCCCTTAGTATTATCATAATCAAAACTAATTAATCAAACTCATGAAAAGGAAAAGAAAAGAAGAATGAGTCATGACACCACAAACCCAGAAAATTAGGAGAGAGTGTATCTCACATCTTTACGATGTGGTAAACTATCGTCAATTTATTTTTGAAATTAAGGATCAGAATTTACGAAGGACCCGTGATCAGCAAGTAAAAAACTTGAAAATAAAGCTAAAAACAAAAGTATCATTTTTTAATGAAACCCTTCCGAGAATTTCCAAATAAACAAGAAGAACCGACATCAAAATTTTCATTACAATTCTCAAGGAGAGAACACTATCTAACAGTACAGGAGAGAGCTCACATCAACGCATTAAACAAGATGTAAAATTTAAACCATCACTATATAAAAATTTAACATTGACCGTATTAAAAAAAGTAATAATAAAAAGAAGAAATAATTTAAGCCCATCGTGATAATAATTAATTACCCAGACAAACTCGATTCAACTCGCGATCTAATCAAGAAGAACTCGAAATATGCGCAAGAAACACCGACTTCAGGTCGCGAGGGACCGCGGGGAAGAAGAAGCCCTTGCGGGTTGCGGGTCCCACCGCCTTCCTCTAGGCCGGCCTCAGCTTTCTCGGCGCCGGTGGAGAAAGAGAATTAAACTATTGAGAAAAATCCTTACTAAAAGAAAAAGAGAAGAGATGTGATACTGCCCTAGAATGTGGGATCGAAGTTGATTCTTGGTTCCACCGTCGTCGTGCTGATGTTTTGCGCCATTGTTCGTCGAAGGATCAGTTGAAGAGATTGAGGCCGACGATCTCTTCCACTTCTTGATTCCGGAACGATTCTCACGGAGGCGGGGGAAGAGAGGCGGCATTCATCGGGGGGAAGAGAGAGCGGGAGCAGCGGCATTGATCGGAGGGGTTGGAGGGAGCATAGATCGGTCGGCGATTAGGGCTCTGGCTAGGTTTTGTTGAGAAGAGAGAGGACGGATCGAAGAACATGGGAGGAAATAGAGCGAACATGGGAGGAAATAGAGCTGAAGCTTTTTCTTTTTTCTTTTTTCTTTTTTTGTGAAGGAAGTGGAGAGTTAATGAAAGAGAGATATTAAAGCTAATCTCTCTCACTGTAGCGTTGCGATTAAGCAACAAATAACGACTCTCTCTCTTTAGTGAAACCTGACTCTGCCCAACGGTAATATTGTTTGACTCTTTCAATTAGGCAACAAATCCAGTTAAATCTCATGTGATCACAGCCAACATTAGATTACACTGACGGATCCGCTATAATTTGTCTGCAGGTCAAGTTGTATCCGACCCATTAACTACGAATTGCCAACGACTTTCACTCTCCCAATTTAATCAAGTTTCGCATTCACTCTCCAGTTTAATCAAATTTTCGCTTTTCTAGCTCTTTTATAAAATAAAATATTCTCATTAAAGATTTTACTTAATCTATTGTAAGTTTTATAAACAGTTTAAATTTTTTTTTATGAGTAAAAATACATTCTAGAAATTACACCAACTAGAAAAAAATAAAAAAAAAAATCTCCTTAAAAAAATGGGCCTACTGCATTTTCTTTTATTCTTTTAACTCTATCACAGAGAAGAAATAGTAAAAATGTCCGAAAAAATGTCTTTTTTTTTAATCTATCCCAAAAAAAGTTTCTTATTTTTTAATTCTTTAACTTTTAGATTCGGGTAACGTGCGTGTGTGTTACTATAAAAAAAACACAGATATATCTAAATGACTTAAATTACATGCAAAATAAAAGAAAATAAATGGAGATAAATTTACTATTTCAAATAAAAAACTACAGAGATGAAGACAATTGATCAGGAAACTAAAGAATTTAAGAAAGCGACTGAGAAAATTCAAGAAACTTAGTAGTTAAAAGAAGGGATTAAAGAAGTTCGAGAAACTAAAGAGTTCAAAGAAGAGATAGATACTCATGGAGTCTAAAAAAAATCACGATAACAAGATTATAGAAAGAAAAAAGAAAAAGAACAAGGAGAAAAAAAGAAGGAAAGGAACGTGAAGATCTGGAAGAAGAAAAAAAGAGAAGAACGTAAAGAAGGTGAAGAAGAAGAAGAGATGGAAAAAGAAAGACAAAAAGAAAAAGAAAATTCATGGAAAAGTTTCAATTACAACAAAATTGGGGGGAAATGATATCTATTTGATCGAAGAGAAAATCAAGCACTCATATTAGAAGGAAAAAAAAGAATTGCAAAGTGAATAATACCATAAAACTCATGGAAAGCATCAAAGTGGAGGCAAAACATCATCAAACTGAAGACAAGCTCATCAAAACAAGAAGTCAACACTATCAAGGCAAAGGACAAAAATATAAAAAAGAAACAGCACGGTCGCCATTAAGAAAGATTCGCCATAGAGACTAACAATCGAAACTAGATTTGGAGAAAAAGAAAAAAGTAGTTTTGTTCATTACAAGATGAGATACAAAGCTAGAAGGTCAAAGAAAAATCAGTGTATTCTAAATAAACAAAAGGAGTTCAAACTGACATGAAAAAATGAAAAGAGTGTTGGCCCAGAGGCCCTTCACTCTAACTTTGATGATGATTAACTCATGAGTTTACTAATAATCTTGTGATATTTAGTTTTAGATATTTGATCAAGATATTAGTAGGTGATTAGCTTCAACAAAGGTGTTAGGGAGCTCACATGTTGATTCAAGAGCTCGAGCATCAAGATCGCATCTAACACTCGGTTGGAGTCAAGCTCGCTGGATCGGTTTTTTGTAACCCCCTGATCCCTGGTGTACGTATCACAGTATCGGTACTCGATACGACGTACAAAATTGACTTGACCTTCCTGGTAGTCAGATTGAGTCGATTTTAGTTTCGATATTATAGTTCCATATTGTAGATTTTTCAGGATTTTCTGGAATTTTTCTGGATTATTTAAAAAATCTCCGTAGTCGGCGTCGACTGACACCGATAATCGGCTCTCCGATTTTAATTCACAAGCGGAGTTATATTTTGAGAATCCGCTTTCACCTTATATCTTAAAATTATATTATCGACGTTAGGGTATTTTTGGGGATTTTTCTGAATTTATCAAAAATCCGGTCAAATCGGTGTCGCCCAATACCGGTGAAACTTTCAGGATTTTTAACTTACAAACCAGACTGAATTTCTTCAAACCGTTTTCTTATTATGTCTCAGGATAATATTCTCTATTTTTTGTAATTTTTGAGAACGTTTGGAGTTAGTCAAGGTTTTACCGAATAAAATAATATTAATTTAATTATTTAAATCCTTTTCTTTTTCTTTCTTTTTCTTTCCACTTCTTCTCTTCTCTGGATTTTTCTTTTTCCAGCGACATCTTCCACCGCCTTTTCTCTCCCTTTATTAAAACCCCTCTCCTTTTCTCTCTATAACTCACTCTCTCTCTCTCTCTCTCTCTCTCTCTCGTTCTGATCACCGCCGGCCTGGGCGGGGCGGAGCCGCCGCCGGCGAGGCAGGGCTAGCCGCCGCCAACCCCTGCCCCCCTCTCCTCTTTCTCTTTCTCTCACTCTCTCTCTCTCCACCTCTCTTCCCCCCCGGCTCTGTGCGTGGCCCCAGACCGCCGCCGGCGGCCTGAGCGCCGCCGCCGGCCTGGGCGACCGCCGGCGAGGCGGCCTGGGAGGCCGCTGCCCGCTACCCCTTCTCTCTCTATCTATCCTATCTCTCTCTCTCTCTATCTCTCTCTCTCTCACTCACCCTCTCTCTCACTAGCTCACCCGGCCTGAACAGCCGCCGGCAGCCCGGACCGCCGCCGGCGGGTCTTGATTATCGCCGGCCAGCTGAGCTGGCCGGCCGGCCCGCACAGGAGCACGGCAGCAGCAGTAGCTGCTGTGCGGCTGTTATAGGTTGATGGGTTCGGGTTTCACCCGAACCCAGTAACCCTATAGGGTTAATGTGAAACCCAAAACCCACTTGTCTATACCCGCTAACCCATTAACCCATTACCCGTATTATGGGTTTGGGTATTGGATCCAAACCCGACACGCGGGCGACCCAAACCCGCTTCAAAACCCAATAAAGGTAAACTTTCAGAAAACCCCTGATTCATTTTATTAATTGCACTTGAACTATTTTGTTTATTACATATGTAACCCATTTTATTATTTTTAGTATTCGGGCGATATCTAGAGCATCCGGACTCCGATTTGAACGATCCTGGAACCATTTCGATCGTGGGAAAGAGAGCTACCTTCTCATGGCTAGTTTGTGAGTGTTTTTCTATTATAAATTATATTATTTAGAGATCATAAATTAATTGATTGCTTTCAGTGATAGATCTTGATTATGGATAAAACACGGTAACTATTAATTATTAACTTGTAATTATTGGAAACTCATTGTACTAGGAATAACCTATAATATTGTAAGGTATTTCCTGATTTAATATAAATATAGAGGATGTAATAATAATAACAATAAATACTGACATAGACAACTCGGACACAGTCATCATACCTGCACAGCCACTGACACTCGGCCATTGTTTCACCATATTCTTGGACATATATTTCATGTATTGTATCACAGTTAGATAACTATCATCACATGTATACTAATCCACAGATACTCGACACTGTCACTAGATATGAATGCTGGACACCATTATTTCATGCACTGGTTTCATCATTACACGGATACTGTAAGTTCACTGGACATGGTATTACATTATACACTGACCACTGTTATTACATGTACTATCACAGAGATATTACACGGATTATTGCTACACATATATGTTCCCCTGGTACACGGATATACCAATGCACTGACTACCGCCTTTCATATTATTGTTATCATCGTTACATGGATTATCGGCATATCACTGTTACACATGCATGCATGGTTTCTCTATTTTTGTCATATGGATCCCCGTTCATATTACATGTATTATTGTTCCATGTTATCCCTATAATCTTGTTATATGATTGTTGCCTGTTACTGTTATTGGTATTCCCGTTACTGGATACATGAGCCGTTGATATGCGATGTGTGGAATCCTACATCTATTATTTCCCGTTTTCCGGTTATCGTGTTTTGTGCTATCAACAGAGCTCATGTTATGTTATCGTGTTACAGTACCATATCCTGTACTTGTTCCTAATATACTGTATTTATCGTGTTACATGTACCATATCCTGTACTTGTTCCTGATATACTGTATAGTGAACGATTATAAAGAGAACTTGGGTATGGGGAGACTTGACGGTTGACTAGATCTTGTCGGGTGGATGTCTGGACCCATTACTTGTCCCACTGCAGGGGACGGGGTAGTGCTGGCTACCGTCTATTACTCATGAGCTCCCATTTCCCGTTATTGTTTTAGCTCTTTGAGTTTCCGTTACATGTTACAGCCTTAGCGGGCTGGCCCTGGTCTCAGCAGCCAGGGGTCTGTTTAAGGCGTGATCCCGGGTATGCACGGGATACACCTACCCGATAAGAGCTCCTCGACCATGGGTTTCCAATGAACATAATAAAATGATATAAACAATAGTGACGTCGGGAACACTTGTTATTTGATCACTCTCTCGTTTGGATAATGGTACCCGTATGCCATGTCCGGATGGGTTCGACTGGAGTGCGGGCTCCAGTATGAACTGCCAGTGGTATGGGACACTGGAAGAGATTGATTAAAATAGCAGACGGTACTAATTGCTACTATTGGATAAATAACATGACTTGCTCATACATGTATACTATTGTTTAGTTGTACTTGTTACTGTACCTGATCATTTATCCGCTATCATGTTACGTGTATACTTTGTTACTTTACCTGGTACATGTTACACTTTCTGTGGTGGCATACTACTCATGTATATGTATACTCTGCATTGCATATATTCTGTTTTCTGTATACCTTGCAGACATCATTACTGTCTATGCACAACACCGTATTATGGTTATATTGCATATGCCCATCTGCATGTTCACTTCTATCACGTCACCACTAGACAACATTATTTATTATATAAACTAGATACGACTATAGACATGACCCGATGATAACTAGCTAGGTAGTGATGGTATTAAAAGATGACATGTCTATATATTTCTACTGCTTATTATATGCTTATTATATGGTATCACTAATACAACATCATATATTATATATTAGTATCGTGCTTGTATTACTATAGTAGTACTATCTCCTTCATTTTACCACTCACTAGGTCGCTTTCTGACGACCCTGGGTTTGCGTGCCCAGGTTGGAGATCCGAGTTATCGTTTGGTCAGATAGTCCACATAGGAGACTCATCATCGAGACCATTCATAGGTATCTTTATGATTTATTGCTGTTATCTTATTTATCCCTGTTTTCCTATCTGTTATGCTCACTAACCTCTTTCTGCAGTATTCTTGTACTAATTACTGCTGGAACTCTTGTGTATTTGGAGGCTATTTCCTGTACTGAGGCTTAACGTACGCGCGAGGGTGTTTTCACCTGCGTATGTACGTCGTCATAACGTCTCTGTATCCTTGGGATCGGGGCGTTACATAGTGGTATCAGAGCTTAAGTTCACACCTAGTGTGGGTAACCACGTGGGTCAATACTGGGCTCTTACCAACAGTATAGTCAGCTTCAGATTCAAACTCATCTGTATCTGAATTTGGGGATTCCAGCGACGAGTACAAGAATACCATGTTATTGACAATTTGTTCTCTGTTCTATTCCTTCTTACAGTTGTTAACCAGAATATCTGATTTCCTTCTCGCTTTCTTTCCATCTCATTGCTTCCAATCCGTTAGCGTTAGTCCACTACACTAATTGTTCACCGAGTTCATTATCGATATCAGAGTACGCAGCGGGAAGCGCCGTGTGTTTCGTAACATTTAGGCTTTGGGGCTGTAAATCTTGCCCTCCAACCTGAATTGAAATTTCGAGGACGAAATTTTTTGTAAGGTGGGGAGAAATGTAACCCCCTGATCCCTGGTGTACGTATCACAGTATCGGTACTCGATACGACGTACAAAATTGACTTGACCTTCCTGGTAGTCAGATTGAGTGGCTTTTAGTTTTCGATATTATGGTTTATATAGTAGATTTTTCAGGATTTTTTAGAATTTTTCTGGATTATTTTGAAAAATCTCCGTAGTCGGCGTCGACCGACACCGATAATCGGCTCTCCGATTTTTAATTCATAAATGGAGTTATATTTTGAGAATCTGCTTCTACCTTATGTCTTAAAATCATATTATCGACGTTAGGGTATTTTTGGGGATTTTTCTGAATTTATCAAAAATCCGGCCAAATCGGTGTCGCCCAGTACCGGCGAAACCTTTCAGGATTTTTAACTTACAAACCAGACTGAATTTCTTCAAACCGTTTTCACATTTTCTCAGGATAATATTCTCTATTTTCTGTAATTTTTGAGAACCGTTTGGAGTTAGCCAAGGTTTTACCGAATAAATAATATTAATTTAATTATTTAAATCCTTTTCTTTTTCTTCCTTTTCTTTCCACTTCTTCTCTTCTTGGATTTTCTTTTTCCAGCGACTTCCTTCCACCGCCTTT